>CM008342.1:41077411-41088249 GCA_002525835.2 Ipomoea batatas | reverse complement strand
GGATAATGAAAAATATTTACAATAATTTTTTAAGAGTGTGTATTGAGTAAATTTTTTACTTTTTTTTTCTATGTAAATCACATTAAAAAAAATTATCTGTAAAAGATTCGATTGAAAGAGCGTTGATAAAAACTTATTTGATAATTTTATAGTAAAAAAACATTTCACATATTCAATCAATTATTCAGGGTAGGAAAAGTAATAATATTGCAAAGCTATTGCAACAAAAGGATGAGACGGCACCATACATTTTTTGGGATTTGTTAAGACAAATTTATTTTAATTTGTCGTTACGATGATCTACATCCAACGTTAACACATGTTATAGGAAAAATCAACATAACTATTATTATTATACTATTCTTAATCAAATCACCAAACCTCCCTAAAATTCAATCATTGAATTGCATGCCCCAACCACAGCATGTTGTAGCACTTGTCGCAATCTATTATGTGTTTATAAAAACTGTACTCTTCTTTTAAAAAAAATATCATTTATAGTTGGTCCCTTCTCTCTCTCTCTTTTCTTTGGAATGATGACATAAATTCATATTCAGTACTCTAAATTGTGTACTTGATAAATTTTATTTTTGTGTAATAACATGTAAATCATACAAAAAAAAGTAAATCGCACTAGTGCAACAGACTACGAAAATATTGGCAAGAATTAAACCATTCTATCTTTCCAGGCTAGTTGGTCCCTTGTCTTGATTTGGCATAAGATTTGTTTAGATCTTGTGGTCCAGTTGTGATTTATGCCAGAAAACTCGTAGCCATTTCGTGTAGTAATATTGAAGTTTGGCCACCCTGGCCTATCCGTTGTGGTCTAGTTATGCAGTGTGGTCCATTCTAATTTCGATAATTGAATTTTCGCCACCAAATAATAATTCTTAGATGTCTTATCAATAACAATATTTTTTTTGGGTACATTAGAAAAAAATTTAAAAAAAAATTCAATCTAATAATTATGTTGATCTTTGGTTCATTGAATTTCCATTTTAATACCCTTCATGCTATTTTTTGTATATTTGAACGAAATCAATAACCTATCTTGAATTGATTATTTAAAAAAAATCACAAACTTGTGTCATTGATAGGATTATTTGGGGCAATATTCCTTAATATGGAAACAATACGATTATTACCAGGCGCATACTGATGATGTGGAGATAGGAGATTCCTCATTTTGGAAACAATACCCTTAATAACATTGCTGTAAACATAATGATTCAAATGTTTTTTTGTTTTTTTTTTTCCAAAAAAAAATGTTTTTTTTTTTGAAAGGATTCAAATGTTTATTAGTATGTAAGAATGGGCAAAATATATGCCTACCTTTTTTGGGTGCGCCATATACCCTCCCGAGTTGGTAAATTGTGATCTGCACATGAGTATCACAAGTAAGATCGACAAAGTAGAGTTTATGAATTTATTTTGAGTTGATTGATTAATTGAGTTATACTTTTTATTTTTAAATCTTATGTTTAAGCGATTCAAACTCATTGTGACCAACATGTTTTAATAAAAGACATGCGTGCTTTTTTATGAACACACTATAGGGAACCTTAGTATGCAAGAACTCCTTTATGAGTCCCAATAGCGCATTTGTCTAAGAGGTGACGACTAGGTGCGAAGTTTTATTTAAGATTTGTTTTTCGTGATGATATTGTGTGTTTCCGTCCTTCACGTGAGCAATGAAGATTTGAGTTTGGGTTAGATTCTTTATGGGTAAATGTGTATAGTTTAATGTTGAGTCTCCAAATTATTATGAAGTACTAATCTCTTTATAGGTTGATGCAAGTTTATGGGGTTCATGATATAATTCAGCAAAATTGAAAACCAGAAAAAAAAAAGGTTTTTTTTTTTTTTTTTTTTTTTTTTTTTTTAACTTTTTGTATGCACTTCAAAGCAAAATAGAAACGTTCCTCTTATGATGCTTATGCGTGTGATATTTATGTGAAAAACGCTCTCTAGGGTAAAAGTTTTCCTTTCTGGTTTTTCTGTTAATTTTGGTAAGGTTCCCCACCTCAACCTAGCCGTTGCGGCGGCTGGTGGCGTTTTCCGATGGCGCAAGCGCCGCCTGGGCCGAGAAGTGCTTCACAGGATACAATCATGGAAGAAGATGATTCGCACACTCGTTCAGCGAAGAAGCAAAGAGCAACCAAACGGTCCTTTGCAGATGCAGTAGCCTCCACGAACTTTGCACCAGCGGAGGATTCGTCGCGAGTCGATGCAAACGAATGGGCGTTTGAGGATATTGATGTGGACTCCGATGCTGAGCCGGAGGCGAGAGACATGGCGGATGGTAGACCACGTGTCACCTTCTCTAAAGAGTTACGGAAAGAGTTGTGCAGTGCTTGGAAGATGGCGCTAATACTGAAATACTTGGGTAAAAACATCCATTTCAATGTGCTCAATCAGCGCCTCCCCAACATCTGGAAGCTCCAGGGAAAGATGACCCTCATAGACATCGGATACGGCTGCTTCGTCGCCCGTTTCGACGACAAGAATGACTATCTCCACGCCCTTCTCGACGGCCCGTGGAAGATTTTCGACAATTACCTTGTTACGCAACGTTGGGTGCCGGAGTTTAGAGCCTGAACAGCGAAGCTCTCCAAAATGGCTGTCTGGGTGAGACTCCCAGAACTGCCGATGGAGTATTTCAGAGACGACACTATACGGGCGATCTTGGACAACGTCGGCAAACCCCTTAAGTTGGATAGAACGACGACTATTGCGTCGAAGGGTAGATTCGCCAGAGCGGCAGTGGAAGTGGATTTAAATAAACCTCTGATCTCCGAAGTGTGGGTCGAAAATTCGGTCCAATTGGTTGAATACGAAGGGCTGCATGTTATTTGTTTTAATTGTGGTGTTGTTGGCCACCGGGAACAAAGCTGCCCTGAAATTGTATCAACACAGACGACAACTCCTAACATGGAGTCGAACGGGCCTCCCATGGCCGAGTCTGATGGTAATCCACAAGCAGCAACTCCACCTCCTGCCCCGGCGCAGACACCGGGTAAGATGCGTTACGGGTCTTGGATGTTGGTCACAAAGAAATCAAGGCCTGCTCCGGTTGAGAATAGAAATCGGCAGTCCAAGAAAGATGGCAATCTCGCTGCCAATCGTGGTAATCAATTTAGTGTGCTGGGCGACATGCAAGGCCCCGACGCTCCTTCTGCACACCGAAACAGGTCCGACAAATCAAAGTCGAGACCGGGCCTCATGCAAAACAACAAAGGTAAGTCTCCTTTACCCAGTAACACCCCCCTCCCTAATCCTCCGGCAAATCACAACGCTGCCACCCCGTCGCACAATGGCAATGTACAGCTTCCTATTCCGGCCTCTCTAGGTCGTGGAGGGCGTACAAGTGCTCCGCGGGGAAAAGGTAGAGGCGTAGGGAGGGGTAGCCGTCAGGACCACACGCATAATGGCGTCAATCCCACTGCTGCTGGCGGGAATGGTCAGGCCGGTGTCCAGGGCGTGTTCCAGTTTGGAAAATCTCCGTTTGCTACCGGCATTGGAACAGGTGAGTGCTCTAATCCTGCGAGTTTGGGCATGTCTTCTAGTGTTACGCATGGGGAAGGCGGTGGCCAAACTTCCCCTGAGATCAATAGGTTGTCATGAAGATCATCTCCTGGAATTGCAGAGGCATCGTCAATGGACGTGTAATGAAACACGTTAAACAACTGTTGACTACGTCCAATGCGGACGCCATCTGTCTCCTGGAGATCCGCTCTTCTAAAGCGGATAAAATGATCAATCTTGCTTATAATCTAGGTTATAATAAATGCTTTTTAGTGGACCCAATTGGGTTTGCTGGCGGCCTTCTCCTTTTTTGGAAGCAAGGCATTATCGATCTTGAAGTTATTAGTCATAATTCCCAAGCCATTCACACCAAGGTGGTCCGGCAAACGGGGAGTTGCTTTATTACGTTTGCCTATGTTAGGCCTAATCTTCTTGCTAAGTGCAGGTTCTGGGATTATTGTAAAAGTATTGCGAGCACTATCCAAGACCCTTGGCTGGTCTTGGGAGATTTTAATGATATTGCAGGTTGTGACGAACAGTGGGGGAGCTCAAATATCAACCCCAGTCCACTGCACAGATTCGTGGAAGCGTTTGGCAACTGCAATCTCTTAGACCCGGGGGCCTCGGGGTCCAAGTTTACCTGGTATCGCTTACTGGGGAACCGCGTCGTGCAGATGCGAAGACTTGACAGACTTCTATGGAATATTGAGGCTCAGTTAGCTTTCCCCGAAGCTAAAGTTGTGGTGATGCCTCGGCTTTATTCTGACCACAGCCCCATCCTTTTTATTGAAGAAGCGGGTCGCCCTCCTGTTAGGAGTGTCTGACCGGTCCGGTTCAAGGCTGCATGGCTCAATAGAGATGACTACAAGCATATTTGGAAGGAAGCGACGGGAGATGGAGCACAACCCATTGAGCACGTCATTCATACGGTGACACAAAAAAGCGTGAATTGGAACCGAAATGTCTTTGGTAACATTTTTAAACGAAAGCAAAAGCTGGTCTCTAAAATCCATAATATCCAAACTCGGACGAACTTTGCGACTTCCAATGATCTTCAGATTCGGGAAAGACAGCTCCTTAATGATCTCAACGAAGTTATGGATCAAGAGGAAACCTTTTGGTTCTAAAAATCAAGGATGGATTGGGTCAGGGATGGCGACCGGAACACCCGTTTCTACCATAGTGCCGCTCTGATTAGGAGGAACAAAAACAGAATTCGGTTCCTAAAGCTTAATGGGACTTGGACCGACAACCACTCCTCTTTAAGTGACCATATTACTCATTATTTCACTTCTTTGTTTTGCAGGGTCGAAACCAATGGAGCTAATGACTTGGCTCCGGTCGTGGCAGCTCTTTCAATCTCCCCAACTCAGGCAGCCACCTTAATTAGACGAGCCTCTCTCGGGGAAGTCAGAAAAGCGATCTTTGGTATGAAAAAGTATGGGAGTCCAGGACCGGATGGGATCCCTGCGGTCTTCTATCAACATTTTTGGAAGGAGGTTGGCCCGTCCCTAACAAGTATGGTTAATCAGGCCCTAGAACACGGAACGGTTAACAAGTCCCTTCTTACGGCCTTCATGACACTCATTCCGAAGAAAGAGGTCCCCGAGTCCGCAGCAGACTTTAGGCCGATAACCCTTTTGAATGTGGCCTTCAAGGTGATCTCAAAGGTTCTTGTCAACAGGCTTCGGCCCATTATGTGTAACCTGATCGGGCCTCACCAGAATAGCTTCCTTCCGAACCGGTCAACCATGGACAACGTGATCTTAACTCAAGAAGTGGTCCATACTATGAATGGTAAGAAAGGGTTTATGATTGTTAAGATTGATCTCCATAAAGCGTACGACAGTGTCTCTTGGTCTTTCTTAGAAGATACCCTCGTTCGGTTTGGTTTTCCAAGGACTATTATTGACTTTTTACTCTATTCCCTCCGGGAAAGTGACATCTCCATTCTTTGGAACGGAGGTCGACTTCCGGATTTTAACCCGGGTAGAGGCCTCCGTCAAGGAGATCCGCTTGCTCCCTACATGTTTAATCTTGTTATGGAAAGGCTGGGTTATGAAATTCAAAGTAAAGTTTCTGCAGGTGCCTGGAAGCCTATCAGGCTTTCCAGAGGCGGGATTGGTATTTCTCACCTTTTCTTTGCAGATGATCTCATGCTTTTTGGGGAAGCTACGGAACACCAGGCTAAAATCATGATAGATTGCCTCAATGCCTTTAGCACAGCGTCGGGGCTCTCAGTCAACCTGGCTAAGTCTACTACTTTCTGTTCTCCTAACGTGAACACAGGGCTCAAGAACAAGATAGGGGATACTTTGAATATCCCCATATCTGCTAACATGGGGAACTATCTTGGGATTCCTATCCTTTAGAAACGGGTCTCACGGGCCACCTTCTCGTCGGTGGTGGATAAGATGCGCAAAAAGTTGGCGACATGGAAAGCGTCTACTCTCAGTATGGCGGGCAGGCGAATCCTCACTCAATCCTCCCTGGCGTCGGTTCCAACTTACACGATGCAATCTCTTGCGATGCCGGTAAGTACTTGTAATGACATTGATAAAGTGTGCAGGAATTTTCTGTGGGGTCATGGAGACAACTCTAGAAAAATCCATACGATCAACTGGAACGATGTTTGTAGACCCCGGGAGGTGGGCGGATTGGGGCTAAGAAAAGCCCAAGATTTCAATCTGGCGTTCCTCTCCAAGATGGCATGGCAAGTGTTCACGAACCAGGAGAAGCTATGGGTCAAAGTCATGCGAGACAAATATGTCAAGGGGGTGATTTTCTACACATCCCGGCCTGCTCAAGTAGCTCATGGGGGTGGCGGAGTATTCTTAAAGGGAGAAACGTGCTCGCTAAAGGCTTAAAATGGAGAGTTGGAGACGGTAAATCCATCAACTTCTGGGAAGACTGGTGGACCGGCAAGGGTCCTCTCAACTCAATCGCCGATAGTACGATCCAAACTACAATGGCGGGGATCACGGTGAACTCTTTCATCACTAATCAAAGGCAATGGAACGTCCCAGCTCTAAGACATGTTCTACCGGTAACCGTTGTCAACGACATAAGGGCGGTGGCCCTCCCCGCCGTAAATTCACAGGTAGACAAGCTGACTTGGCCTTTTTCTAATACAGGTCAGATTTCGGTTGCTTCGGCCTTTTCGTTTATTTCAGGGCAGGAAGGTCATGATGACACCCATGCATGGATCTGGAGAATCCCCTGCGCCGAGAAGGTGAAGATCTTTATCTGGAAACTAACAGCGAACGGCCTCTTGATCAATTCTGAAAGGCAGCATCGCGGGCTAACGAACGATGCTGGCTGTCCAAGATGTGGTTCAGCTGATGAAACCTTGGATCATCTTCTCCGCCAGTGCGATTTCGCTGCTGCTTGCTGGGAAGCTGCTTCAACACCGGTGAACTTCCCATCGAGCTTCCACCTCCCGTTAGTGGTCTGGTTAGAGAATTACTGCACGAGCAATCAGAAGTGCAACCGCGGAGGCTCTTGGAATTCAGTCTTCCCATATCTCCTTTGGAACATCTGGAAAGCTCGTAATCAGCTTGTTTTCAACAGCTGCGTCCTGCGGGCGGAAGACGTCGTCAAGAAGGCAGAGAACGATGCTTTGGAAGCTCAACATGTACTCCTGAAACGGTCTGGACCTCTAGCAGCCAGCCTCCGTTGGATCTCTTGGTCTCCCCCGCAGAACGGCTTTGTCAAAATGAACTCCGACGACGCGAGAAAGAATACCTCGGGTTTAGCATCAGCAGGTGGTCTTATTAGAGATCAGGATGGGAATTGGGTCGTTGGCTTCACAGCAAACATTGGCTACACGACGAGCTTCATGGCGGAATTATGGGGCTTCCGCGAAGGCCTCATCATCGCCAAAGATCGAGGCTATATGCACGTTATTGCTGAATCAGACTCGGAGGCCTTAGTGAGTATCTTGGAGACGAACATTAATGACGACTCCTTTGACTCGGCTTTGTTAGCGGATTGTAAATCGCTTATTCGGCTCTTCCGCGAGATCAAGATTGTGCATGTCTTCCGGGAAGGGAATCAATGTGCCGACTTCCTTGCTAATCTTGGACAGACATCGGCCTGGGGCAATACTATACTTGACCATCCACCTGACGACATTATGGATCTACTGACCCGTGATGCACAGGGAGTGGCTTCGAGCAGAAGGCGTTAATTTCTTTTCTTTCCGGGACCCTTCGGGTCCCTTCCCCCACCAAAAAAAAGAAAGAAACGTTCCTCTTATTATTCTTCTTCTTCTTAAAAAAAAAAAAGAAAAAAAAAACTGAAAGAGATGCCACTAGGATTTAGGAAACGAATAACGTGACCCATACTTACCCACTAACTAGTCTCAAGAAAAAAGGTTGTCAAATTTCACTCAACTCAGATACAATTGCTATACCACGAATAATGATCTATCTTGTATTATGTATCTGTAGTTGTTGACTATATGTTTGTAAATAAATTAAAGACACATAATATGTTAACTAGACATATAACATGGTAATTACATATACATAATATATGTTATTTACATATACATAACATATTGTGGGTGTTTGTAATTTACATGTCATGTGCTTTTAATTTATTTATAAACACATAAATGATTAACTGCACGTACAAAATATGTTACCTATACATAATCTGAAGTTATTTTGGACCATAGCCTACAATGCAAAGTAAATCTTCGTCCATTGTATAATTTATCACTCAGATAACAATTTCACCAAATCCCAAGGTGTACGTATTTCATGGGCCCTAAAAGGGGTGATCCGTGTTCGAGTGGATGTAATATAATTCTCGTATTAAAATGTCATCTAAATTTAATTATTGTTAACATACTCTCTACCATACGTGATTTTTTTAGTTCGGTATATAAAAAAATGTATTTCATCAACCTGTCATGCATGTGCTATAATTCCTGTCTCAAAATAACCAATCCAATGTTTAATCTCATTATTATATTAAGTACACTAAGATGACTTTTGTTGGATGGATGATGGCAAGGTTCTCCCATACAAGAAACACCCACACCCAAATCTACATATGCTTTTCAAAAGAGACTTCACAGAATCACATCACTGTAATCATGGGATTTAATTTAACAATGTTTTGCGGGTGTTAATTAAGAGTACAATTTAATAATGTTGTGTAAAGCTAAGGTAGGGCATACTCAAAATTGCTTGATTCTCACATGAAAATGCTTTTCCCAATGTTGAGATCTGTTGTCTACTCCCAAAAGGTGCATTCATTTTTTAGATGATGACTCAAATGTCCATTTTGGGGACCATGTGAATGAACATGGTGTGATCATCTTGAGCTTTTACAATGGCATTTTTATAATTAAAGGGTGAAAGATGATGGTTTGGTTTCCAATTATAGTCAACCTTGTTAATATTAATATCAATAATACTATCTTTATATTTTCATATATTTAATTTTAAGATAAAATACTGAAAAGTTAATTTATGTGTGGTTTGAATGATAATGTACATATCATGGTTATTCTCTATTCAATTCATGCTTACAATCTTCGAGAGAGAGGTTGTCGGAAAGTTTAATTTTGATTTTTTTTTTTTTGATGTTGTGGGAGACGTCTATGCTCATAATTTTGTAGTCTTTTCTATTATATTTCCTCACTTGATTTTGGATCTACGTTTTGAGTTTAAGTTTTTTTTTTTTTTTGAATACAACTGACCCTATTACATTGTAGTATCTGTTCATACATACTTTTCTCGACCGGTTGAAGCACAAAGAGTAGTATCTGTTCATACATACTTTTCTCGACCGGTTGAAGCACAAAGAGTCAATTTCGATATCTCCTCCACTGAGGCTCGAACTCATGACCTTTCATTTGAGGGAGGTCACTACATGCCAATTGAGCACAAAGTGCTTGGCACTATCTTTATGTTAATTAATTGAAAAATATCTCGAAATAAGTGGTCGAGTAGATGAATATGTTCATACTTAAAGGACACAATATTTCGGTCGAGCCCGTCACATAAGGTTATTATATTGCAATTAACTGCTCAATTACAAATGAGCGAAATTTACCCTTTATATTTTTCTCCTAGCCCAAAATAAAATAATTGATAATAGTAATAATAATAATAATAATAGTTAACGTTGGAGATTGTCTACTCTATTTGTCACGATGAGATTGATTCACCATCCTTCTTTGTTAATTTCCATTAACATTTATCTATTATTGACGATTCTATCAACAATGAGTCACCATTTTGTATGGGTGGGCCCCACAAATTCTATTATATTGTTTAAATAGTATAAAATAAATTTTATTTTTAAAATTAACGCAAATTATATTAAATTTACGACAAACGTAGTAATAAGCCTGTTAAATATGTTTTTTTTTTGTGTGTTTAAAAAACAGTGTTTTGTCATATTTATGTTTTACATTTAAAAAAAATCAGAACACTAATTTATTTATTAAAAAAATTATCATTTTATGAATATATATATATATATATATATATATATATATATATATATATATATTTCAATTCTATATGCTTTCAATCAATAATAATCTTTAAATCTATCAACCCACTGTCCCACTTGTATACTTGCATGACAGCAACTCAACTTCTACCCCACTCCATTATAATTATCCTTTTATTATTCCATTTTATTCATATACGATATTATTGGAATTGAAAATTAAATCAAGAATGGGATATCATTGAAATTGAAAATTATAGAACAATATCTATTAATTACATTAAGTATAATGCACATATATGTATTCAGCATAATAAAATACAAATTTATTGTATTTTAATTTCTAACCATTTATAACCAAAATTCAAATGGTAATAATAGAAAAATAAAAAAGAATTCCTGATAAAGAAGACTAATAAAATACAAATTTTTTGTATTTTAATTATTAACCATTTATAACCAAAATTCAAATGGTAATAAAAGAAAAATAAAAAAAAATCAAACATCTTGCCATTTGTTTGTAAATATAATGTTAATGCTGATATCATATCAACTTAATTAGGGTGATGGGATTGAAATTATGTTACGATCCTTACGGAGTAATTTTACATGTATTAATTAATTAAAATTAAAATTAATTAATTATTAATTATTAATCTATATCAATAATATAAAATACAAAATTTATTATAAATATAATGTTAATTCTAATATCACGTCAACTTAATTAGGGTGATGGGATTGAAATTATGTTACGGTCCTTACGGAGTAATTTTACATGTATTAATTAATTAAAATATTAATTAAAATTAAAATTAATTAATTATTTATTATTAATC
>CM008342.1:41065462-41077342 GCA_002525835.2 Ipomoea batatas | reverse complement strand
ATAAACCTACAAAAAAACAGAACAGCATCCAAACACAAGAACAGAGTTAGGTAAGTGGTTCCAAAATGCAAATGAAACAATGATTAAAGGGGTAAAAGAATGTGCTGGAGACAATTAAGGTTTTGTCTTCTAATGTTGCACTGATAAAATGTTTTTGTGTTTTGATCAAAGAAGATGTTTACCTGAAACCTGGCTGTGAGAGAACTGGCTGGTCTGAGAAAAAAGTATACACAAAAAAAAATGGATATGTTTATGTATGTACTATAGTTCTTCAATTACTTCACTCTTTCTTCTTGGATCTTCTTTGGGTACCTAGAAAATCCCTTTTTGCATGCTGTTACCTGCATTCATATCATTTTAAAATCTTGCATTAATCAGGAGCCGCTACTTAAAAGGTGTGTTATGAGTGAAACTACTATATCCAACAAAGGACTAAAAGAGATAAAAATAACAAAGGCTGTCCATCCATCTTAACTCTAGCTGGTAAAGGACCACAAATAGCTAAATCAACTCACATTGCCCAACCACCTTAGTCGACAAATGATTATAAGGAGATAAATCAACCTAAATTGATCCAAACTAAAAAGACCAATAGACTGCTCCCATGATAAGTCATACTTGAAACAATGTGATTATTACCGATCAATTTGGTTGGGGTTCATACAAATCCTTTGTTTACTTCTACTAAGATTTTAAATTTGAGTTTCGAGGCCTAACTGAATATTTCGGTGAAGAAATTAGGATGTTATTGACAAGTTAATGTATTGGTTATTGCTGGCCAAGTGGCCATATATCTAGAAGAATATTTCGGACCATTCAAATTTCCACTAATATAAGTCATTCTTATACAACTATGGACCAAGTCATAATTTTAGGCGTAGACCAAACTTTTCCTTCGGTTCATATTTATTTCCCACCAATATTTGTACTCATTTCCCACCAATATATTAAATAAATTACATTATGTATTGTCCATATACCAATCGATAATATCTGATACAATCATGTACAAAATATATTATATTACTATACAGTAATGATATAATTAAATATTATGTTCAGTCGAATATTTGGTTAGGTAACAAGGTATTCGAGACGATTGGACAATCTAAGTTGTTTTACCTGTTCCATTATCTTTTGCCAATTAAATTATAAGACAGGTTTCACCTATGATTCGACATTATATTAAATGTGAATTTACGATATGATCCCTAGTAATTTACGCAATTTTCTAGAAAGAAATAGAAGATAGATAGATAGATGAATTGACTTACAGCTTCGATATCGATCTTGTAAACAAGAAGCTTTCTTCTCTCTCTGCAACTGATCCTATACGCCACCACGATGTGCGCAATCGCCATAGCCAACGAGCTCGCAAACATCGCCATCTCCGCGGCCCGTCCTCCATTAACGTCGTCGTAACTCGACCTCGTACTGTTCCCGAAAACGTACGACGCCTTAATCGACACGAAAACTAACGACGTTACCGAACACACGGTCGCGATTCCCAGGTACGGCCCCCTCGATAGACTCGGGCCGTCACACGAACTATACACACCTAACGCCACAATTAAAACACACATAAATAATTAGTTACTGATTGTGATTCTAATCAGGAAAAAACCTCTAACATTGACGGGCCAAAATTAAGAAAATTCAAATGAACTGTTTATCTGAACGTCAAATTTGTAACATTATAGTTATCAAAAAATTAGGAAAACTCAATGAACTGTTTTAACTTAGAGTAGAATTTGTAACATTATAGTTATTAACGAAAAAGCTGCTTGGGACTTACAAAGAATGATGGCGGAGCGGACGATGGATACGAGGGGGATGTCGACGAGGGAGTACCGGAAGTCGTAGCTACTGAGAATAGAAGACAGAGACGCCGGAGACCAGGACGCCGAGAGAAGCGCCGACGGGAGAACGGCGTCGGCGATCCCGACGAGAATCGGCGCCGAGAACATTAGAAGAGAGATTAGCATAGTGATCAAGAAGAAGAGAGTCTTGATCCACCTCAATACCCTGTTCCTCTTCTCCTCTTTCAAGAAACTCATCTTCCCGGCGGCCAAATTTTCTTGAATTTCCGGCGAGAAATGAAAGTGATTGAATGCTTAGACCGTTGGGGGGTTTTTGGAAGGCCGGTCAAGAAGACGAATTGAAACTTCTTCTCTTCTGGGCTCTTTATAGTGTACACGTTTTCGTGCGTTCATCACTAACGCCAATACCTAATCAACTTCTCATCTATTTAATTTCCAGAGTATTTATTATTTATTTAATTCTGAGATGATCTTCTCTCCAGCTTTACACTTAAGAAACACCCATAATTTACTTATTATTAATATCATATAATGATGATGATAATACTTGTTAATTAAGGTTGGTCATGTTAATTACGAAGTATTACAGGGGTCACCCATCAAGCACGTTTAATTAAAGAGTTGTTTGGCATTTTACTCTGTCACGTCTCGAATTCAGCATCAATCTGATCGACGCCCAATAATATTATGCGAGATTGTGAGAATAGGAGTTCCTTTAAAAAAAATTGAAAAATTGAAATTAGGAGGTACTAAGCAATCATTATACTATGAATGGTATCTCCACTGCCAAATGAATAATTAACATACAGGTTTTTTTTTTTTTTAAATATTGTAAATTTATTTTAGTGTAATATATATTCATTTTTAATATGTTGTTTAAAAGAATAAATTTTTTAATATTTTAAAAATAAATTATGCTAAAAATAAACATTCAATCGGTATAATTTGCGTTTTGACTTCAGTGATTCACATTATAATTTATCAGTGAACTTCCAAGATAATTACAGCGCATTTGACTTCAGCCTTCCTAAAACTATAAAAAAAAAATGGAGGCTTACTTTGATAGAAAATGACTTGCACTTTAATGTTTGTTCAATTATTTTAGGTGTGTGTGAATATATTAGATATTCCATGAATTTTCAAGTGAAAGTACTCAAAATTAACTAATGAAAATTTAATTCAAATTTAATTGTTCTTTCCTTGGAATATATATAACTATTTTCATCTTGAACTCGACAATCCTTTCATCTTAAATCAAAGTCTAAAAGACCAAAAGATAATTTGATGCATGGAGGTTGTCTAACTTGTCTTCGCCAAATCCCGTCTTGCATGTCACCCTTTTTATTTTCTTTTCTTTCTGTTGTTTAAAAAAAAAACTTTTCAAATATATTTTAAAATTTATAGTCAACAAAATTAATATCATATCTATCAAATGCCAAATGAGTATGTACTCCAAAAAAAAAATGCCAAATGAGTATCAATTCTTTAAAAATATACATGAAACCAACATAGCATTAATTTATAGCCAAACTCAACTTTTAGCTGCTATTAGCTACATAATGAGCCAACCACAAATTTTTTTATCTACTTTTAGAGTCTGAATATAATTTAAGGAACTCAATTTTGCACTAATAAACGTGAATTGCAATAAAATTGGTTAGCCGGCGGTAGGTGCACGAGAGTAACATTGAAAGAGCTGAGAATGGAGCAAAGAGGAATTCAAATTGGACATTTCATTTATGTTGGTACACAGTACCCTCTGCTACAAAAGAGCAAATTAGAGTTAATTCCATTTTTATCATATTTATATGTGTCTGTCTATTTTTAATCTTTTTTTTCTTTTTTATATCTCCTGGTATTATTGTGGCACAACTATTTTTTTTTATCATAGTATTATTGTGGCATGACTGTTTTTTGTCCTTCTTCAACAAATATGTTTAAATGACATTAAAAATAACGTTATTAACCATTCAAAATCCTCATTTTGTACTTCATGGTAATAAAATTATAAGCAATGCTATAAACTCATCGTGTATTTCCTATAAACCCATCCAGAATTAATTCCAACAAATTAAAAAGAGAACAGTGTGTCTCGGTTTTGGCATGATGAAATGTCTTAGCAGCCTTCACTTCTCAAACTATGCTTCCCATTTTGACTATGGCCTGGCCGCCTGGGCATACATGTGAAACTTCATTAAAATATTTCTTTTTATTTTTTAGTTTTAATATGGTTAACTCAATAAAATAGTTGAACATGACCCAACGAAAGAAACTGATTAGGCCCGCCCATGCCCCATTGTTGGAGTAATCAACGGTTATAATGAACATCTATATTATTATTACATATAATCAACACTTAAATTATTCTTTTTCATTTTTTTTTCTGAATGATTAGATAAACTCACAGCTATTATCTAAAATTCTAAAAGTGTCTATTATATAAAATAATTCAACGATTATATAATAGAGATAAAATATAATAAAAAATGATGTATAATAAATTTAACTGATAAAATATTGATAATAATTAAACTCGAGATTCAGATTACAAAGAGGAAGAGGCACTAGGCTTTTGATTAGTCCATTAAATAGTGTGAAAAGACATTGTGGGGTAAATTGGTTGACATGAACACTCTGGTTTAGCCCTACTCTCTAAAGCCATCACAATATAAAATTTGTTTAATTATCTCAAGTCTCAACCAACCAGATAGCAACTCAACCTCACAACTTGTCCATTTAGACAATCAAGTATATACACGTTGTACGGTGGCAATCTTTTATTGTGCTTAGCTTTGTCTGCAGATCAGCTGGGTGCTTAATCAATATCAAATCAATCTTTTATTGTCTTTAATTTGAGTCCTTTATTTGAAATTCAATCTTTTTATCGTCTCACTTTAAAATACTGTTATATTATCATCGTTGCACTTCAATTCATTATTATTTTTTTAATCCCTCCAATTTCAACAAACTTTTGAATTATAATGTCATAATAAGAATATTAATTTTATTTAAAATAGAGAGAGATAAATTGGTCCCACCATGCTACCCTAGATGGTATCATACTGCAAGCTTGCAATACAACTGGTTTAAAAAAAATAAAAATAAAAATATATGTCATGCAGGATTGAATGCCGTACCTCTTAGCTTTTAAGAGTATGGATATCCTTAAAATTTTTGTCAAAGAGTTAATGTATTTTCAAATAATATTTTTTTGTCTAGGTTAGCAAGGAAGTTGGGTGTGGATCTTTATTCACTTACACTTGTTTGACGGTTAGAGTGAAGGATTATTTTTAAGAAAACCTCGATTAGTCTTCCTTATGATTCATTTTTTAAGATTGTTAAAAATTAATGCAATCTTCAATAATATTTGTTGTCTGGATAAGAACCTTAAAAACTTAAACAACATAAACTATTTAACAAGAAACTTAAAAAACTATCATAATAAACTACATGGCCATAGATCATCATGTATTATAATCCATGATTTCGATAGAATCAAAAAATTATTAATTAGTATACATAATTATACACTTATTAATTTTGTAATACATGATGAGGAGTTATTATATTAAAACCTAGACAATCCATCATGCATTACAAAATTAATAAGTATTTTCTAATAACTGTCAGGGACAATCCCAAGTCCCCAACCAAATTGGTTAGATTGGTAACCATAAGATTCCAAATTCGACTTTTAATGGGAGTGTATTGAATTTTTTGGTTTGAATCAATTAGCTGGGGACAACCTAAACTGATTTACCTCATTGTTATTTTTTATCAAATAAAATTACAATATAGGGTTTACTTTCACACCCTCAAATAGTAGTTACCAGTTTCCTTCTCCATCCAAAAAAAATTATTTGATCCTATCGAAATCAAGTAATTGTAGGCTAAAGCATATCCCAATTATACAAATTAAAGTAATGCACCAATTCAAGAAATAAGTGAGATTAAGGGGAAGAAGTAGTTGTACGGTGGAGATTGGACCAATGAAATGGTTTCAAAAGATATGATCTTTTATTCTGTACGTTTAATTCCTTGTTAATTACTTTGTTGACTTTGGGGCGATCGATGTGTACGCTGATTATACACGGAGTCGTTTACGAGAGACACGACAGCAGTGTGGCCCCCACTCTTTGTACAATATGGTATCTTCTACCACTAGATCATAGCGAACGCCTTACGGCCAGACGTTTAAAGGCCGGCAGATCCGACCGGCCGGTTAGTTAGTTATTGTTGTGTCAACTGTCAATTTCTCAGAGGTGTCCAATTCCCTGGGTAACTGATTAAACTATGAATCAACACTTGGAACCAATATTGGCGTGCATGTTTGGCAATTTGTGTACAAAATCGAGCTAAACAATTTACGATAATTGAATAAAATCAAGCTTAACGATTTATGATAATTGATAAGCGAACTGTTAATTTAACTCAGATGTATTCACTATTGTTTTTATGCACGAATGAGTTGAAAGTGATGCGATTAAGACTTAATAAACTTGACCAATTAATTTTTCAATTAAAAAGTTTCTATCATTACCATACGTTGGGCTAGCATGTTTGTAAAGTTAAATGATGAATGTTAGAGACAACCTAGGACCTCCACAACTGTAATGTTTCTGTGATATTCTTTTGGGCCTTGATTGTGGACGGTTGGAGTTATGCTGCACGTGGGATGATCTGTGGCCCAATTATAAGAGCCCAAGTCCGAATGACTCTAAAATGCATCGAGAGATATCTACGCCTTATCCTATTATTGATTTAATGATTTATCAATTCAAATTGTAAACATTCAATATGTAAATTATAATTATGGGTCTCATCTATTATCAATGGCCGAATGACTTGTTGAGTCATGGACCTAAATGATATGATTGCAACCAACCTACTGAATTGGAATGAAACGTGCCACACAGGTAGCTCAGTTGCTATCTAGGTGATAGATTATAGACAAGGACTCAAGATGGATTACTTGACAATTACAGTGTGAGAGTTACACCTAATGTGGTCGATTCTTTATGCGCATTAGACCCACCTAAGGGTTCACTGATTTACCCCTTCACTATCTTGTCGGACTTGAACGTGGAAGCTATTGGGATAAGAGATTTTACCTTTTTGTGAGTGGTGTTATAAAAACCGGCCCGGGCAACCATCTAGGTGCCCCTACCTCAAAGCGATTTCAGTTTTAGGTGGCTTTTAGTCGACTGACCGACTAAGCACCGACTTGGGAGTCTAACTCGGCCGTGCCAATGGGACATTGAGACGTGGGCAACAACTCGGATAGTTATTATTGTTTTTATGGTGTTAAATGCAGGGATAGATTGATGGGTGCTGTGCATGAATCACATAATCAGGTCAGAATTCTAGATTGAGTCAGCTGAATCAAGTTGGCCGAATTATTGTGCGCCTACAATATCTACACCACATGGTCAAACAATGCAGATAATCTCACATATCTGCAAGCTGTTATTGCTTACCCTCAAGAACTTGAACCCTGTTGCTGCAAATTCTTATCATCTTCTCTGTAAATGGAGAGGCTAATTCTGCTATTCTTCATCCTATTAGTTCAACCCATTGTTTCCTCCTCTAAGACTCATCTATGCCACAATGACCAAACCTCTGCTCTGCTGCAAATCAAGAACGCATTAACCATCGACGAATCTGTTTCTCTGGAGTGTGATTCGAGTGGTGAACATCCTTATCCCAAGACCATTTCATGGAATAGCAGCACAGATTGCTGCAAATGGGATGGGGTTACCTGTGATGAGCTAACAGGCGAAGTCGTCGAGCTTGATCTTAGCTGCAGTTACCTCACTGGGATAATTGATTCCAACAGCACCCTCTTTCAGCTTTCTCATCTTCAAAGCCTTAATCTTGCCTACAATGATTTCTCCCTCTCTCAGATTCCATATAAGTTTGGCCTGTTTCCCAGTTTGAGGCATCTCAACCTCTCGAACACTGGCTTTTCGGGGGGAATTCCCTCTGAAATCTCTCGTTTGTCTGAGTTAATTTCGCTTGATTTGTCGGGGAACTTTGAAGGGCTTAAGTTAGAGCCTCATTCCTTTAAACACCTCCTCCACAACTTAACTCAGTTAAGAGAATTGGATCTGTCTGGCATAGAAATCTCTTCTGTCCTGCCAAGAAACTTATCTTCATCGTTGCGAATTCTGAGTCTTGCAAGCACAGGATTGTATGGGAAATTCCCAGATTCTGTTTTTGACCTGCCAAATCTTGAGAGGCTTATATTAGCAAGCAACTTTGATCTGCAAGGCCATTTGCCAAAAACAGTGTGGAAAAGCAGCATTTCCCTTAAGGAATTGGATCTTTCTTCAACCAGTTTTTCTGGAGAATTGCAGGGTTCAGTTGGATATCTTAAGTCCCTGACTTATTTGGATCTCTCATCCTGCAAATTCTCTGGTGCCATTCCTGAATCTCTGGGAAACCTTACACGAATCGAGAACTTAATCCTATCCTCAAACAGCTTCACTGGAAGGGTGCCATTAACTCTGGTGAGCCTTGAGCAGCTCATCAGGTTTGATCTTTCAGCCAACAATCTCACCGGGGAAATCCCGGATTTCTTTGGCAAGTTCAGAAAGCTGAAGGATTTATCACTTGCAGATAATTTGCTCACAGGAAGTTTCCCAGTTTCAGTTACTAATCTGACAAAGCTCGAGTCTTTAGACCTTTCGAACGCCTCAATTACTGGCCCAATTCCCCCCATTGTTAGTGGTTTCCCATCACTGGTTTTGCTCTTTCTTGGAGAAAACATGCTTACAGGTGAAATACCTTCTTGGGTATTTCATCTTCCTTTATTGAAATTTATAGACATGAAATCAAACAACCTTAGTGGTTGAATCGAGGGGTTTAGTTCTGAGGAGATGGTGCATATTGATCTGAGTGACAACAAGCTTCAGGGAAGTATTCCAAGTTCACTCTCAAAACTTGTGAACTTGACAGCTCTATATCTTTCATCAAACAATTTCAGTGGTTCTTTAGATGTTGGAACATTCTCAAACCTCAGACAACTTAGGCATCTTGGTCTGTCTTATAACAGCATATCACTGTCTGCAGCCCACAAAGAGATTGTCTTACCTGATTCCATTGGGAATCTGTGGCTTTCGTCGTGTGATATAAGGGAATTGGACTTCTTGCGTGCAGCGAAAAACCTAGGGCAATTAGACCTTTCGGGGAACAAGATTCGTGGACAGATTCCAGATTGGGCATTGTCAAACTGGGGAAGTTCTGTGTATTATCTGAATCTTTCTTTCAACTCCTTGACTGGTATCAACAACCTTAATCGTTTCGAGAATCTGGTTTTTGTTGATCTCCGGTTCAACTTGCTTCGAGGATCATTGCCAGTTCCATCGTCTACCACGCAAATCTTTTTTGCCTCGAACAACAATCTCACAGGAGAGCTACCTCTGCTGTTAGTATGCAACCTGAGCTCCCTAGTGGTTCTTGATTTGTCCAACAACAGCTTGACAGGAATGATCCCGAAATGTCTGTCGAGTGTCAGCAGAAGTTTATCCGTCCTGGATTTGCACGGGAATCGTTTCCACGGGACCATCCCTGGAAATTTTGGCGAGGGGAACCGCCTCAGAACCCTGAACTTGTACGGAAATCAGCTCGAAGGAACTGTCCCGAGATCCCTAGCCAAGTGCAGGCTGCTTGAAGTTCTTGATCTCGGAAACAACAACTTAAATGGCACATTCCCAAATTGGCTTGGAAGCCTTCCAGGGCTAAAAGTGCTTAGCCTGAGATCAAACAGGCTAAATGGTCCTATAAAAACCTCTCAGACAAAAATCTCATTTCCTGAACTGAGAATCTTTGATCTGTCTCACAATGGTTTCACAGGCACTTTGCCCCTGAAATTATTCCCAAACTTCAAATCCATGATGAAAACATACAACACAAACCCGAGGCTAAACTACATCGGAGAAACATTCTACAAAGATTCTGTCACTGTAATGATCAAAGGCCAGGATGTTAAGCTTCTGAAAGTTCTGTCCATCTTCACAGCCATTGATCTCTCCAGCAACAAATTTGAATCCCATATTCCTGTCTCCATTGGAAGCCTAAATTCGCTGCGAGGATTAAACCTTTCGCACAACAACCTTGCAGGCCATATCCCAGGCTCACTCGGGAGTATACTCGACCTCGAATCACTCGACCTGTCATCAAACCATTTAGATGGGGAGATCCCAGGAGAGCTTTTAGGCCTGACATTCCTTTCTGTACTTAATCTGTCACAGAATCATCTTGAGGGGAGAATTCCTCAAGGGAACCAGTTTAATACCTTCCAGAATGATTCATACTTTGGGAATGATGGATTGTGTGGAGTTCCATTGTTAAGAAGATGTAAAGGTGCTGAGATGCCTGCAGAAAAAACCTCTCCAGGTGAGGATGTGGATGGGGAAGATGATTCAGAATTTATGCATGGATTTGGCTGGAGATCAGTGATGATTGGTTATGGGGTTGGGATTGTTCCAGGATTAGTAATGGGGCCTCTTATTTTCTTCCCAACAAGGAGACCACCAAAATGGCTGCAGGGAAAATTATTGTTTAGAAAGCATTAAACTAACAGCATAGGTGCAATTTCTTTCTCAACTTCATTCAAAAAAACTTGTAATTAGTTTAGATTTCAATTTCATATTCTATATGATGTGTTTGTCAATATACTGGCCAAGTTGAAAAAGATTCAAATCTATAGTGGTCAAGTTGAAAAAGATTCGAATCTTGCACCCTGCACTTGTTAGCTAGCAAAGTAAAATTTATAAATTTACTTTGTGTTGTTTAATTTAATAAGTTGAGCTATATCCTAGGAGCACAAGTGCACAACTATGATAAAATATATTATTAGTGGTGGTTGGAATTTCTAACTACTCATATCACTTAATCCTAAAAATTAGGGTTTCTACCTTCCGCTAGAATAGAAACCACCTCGCCATGGTTGATAGGAAATTTTTTGATAACTATATATAGCTAATATTTTTCAATTTCCATCAGAAATGACAAAATTTACGGAAAGTCCAATGTTTAATTAATGACTTTTTGAGTTTTTTGTAAATTGATGTTATTGGATGGCTGAATACTAATGAAAGATTTTTTTAAAAATCTTCAAAATGGTTGAATTGAGAAGTTCGCTGCAAATATTTAAAGATTTTCCAATAGTGTTCCTAAACAAATTAAAGTTGACATTTTAAAGTCTTAACTGAATATGCGGATAATATATAACTTTTATATATATATATATATATATAAGAAGTTTTATTGATTAGTGTCACATAAATAATCCAGGAAGTTGGAATACCTAAGGCATGAACAAGTCAACATGTTCATACTTCATACGTAACGACCTGTCGACCTCAGTTACATTAAGCATCTTAATTACTAAGCATAACAAACATTAAACACAACCCCATATATGTTGTTCAATTAGTTAATTACCTAACTAATACGTCAAAAGGAGTGTTCACAGTGGATGTCCAAATCTGATCTCAAACCTCATTACCTAAGCTAACTAGCTTTTATAGATACGATTCCTCCACTGTTGTGCGTGTCATGTGTTAATGTTTTTAACACGTATTTATTGGCATCTGATCTAATACTTTAGAATTTAGATTATGGTCACATTTTTATTTTGGGGTATTTTTAATATTATGTTTCTTGCTTTTTCTAACAAGCTAATATTCCATTCGCACTGTTTACCTTTTGTGGGAGATTATAATATATATATATATATATATATATATATATATATATATATATATATATATAATTGAATTTAATGATATAGTGGAAATTGTCAAGAAATTAGTATTATTAATTTATTATATATATAGTAAACCAGTCAATTTATGTTATCTATGGGTCATAAATAATTGGCTTAAACTATACATATCAATAGAAAGTTTTTAGTTAAACTTGAAATTACTAAACTAGTTGTTTGATCAATGGGGAGTTGCCTGCTAAATTGACATTGCTAAATTATAGAGCTTGAAACATTGAGAAAATATTATTTTATTTACAAGAAATTACTACGCAATCAGCACTATCTTAC
>CM008342.1:41050915-41063958 GCA_002525835.2 Ipomoea batatas | reverse complement strand
ACGTATAGAGGCACAGAAAGGAGGAGATTTATTATTATTATTATTATTATTATTATTATTTTTGTATTTTGATCGTTATTTGGGAATGGGGAGTTATAATTATTACAAAATGTTCGGTTTTTTGAACCGGAAATTCAAGATTAGCGAGAGGGAGCCTCCGCCGGACGTGAGGGATGCGTTTTCTTTGTACGCGGGGAATGGTCCCCACATGAACGCCGAGCAGCTGGCCCGGTTTCTGGTGGAGTACCAGGGGGAGGAGGGCCGCACCGCCGACGATGCGGCGGAGATCATCCAACAAATTCACGACCGCCGCCAGCATTTGGCTAAGCACAACCACCTCTATCTTGATCTCGACGGCTTCTTTGAATTCCTCTTCCAGGATGACCTCAATGGACCCCTCAATACTCAGGTTCCTTCTTCAATTTTTTGCTAAATTTTTTCTCCTCCTATCATTTTCTTCAATAGATACAATGTTCCACTGTGCATTCATAATTTTTTGTATTTTAAGGTTGTTTTTATTTGATAAATCTCGGGGGAAAGATTGTGGGCAAGAACGAAAGACCGAGCCCGTATTGTAGGAGTTTCACTCTCTTGGGGAGGGTGGCTTCTTGTGGACTCCTTTGTATTGGTCTTCCCGCCTAATAGGTTGCCGAGTCAGCATGATTTATCCTTCTACAATCTTGTCAGGTTGGGGTGTGCGGCCCTTGGGGCGGGGGATGGGGGATTTTGCCTTGTTGGCAAGAATACTACTCCTAGCCATCTTGTCGGGTTGGGGTATGCGGCCCTTGGGGTGGAGGATTTGCCTTGTGGGCAAGAATATTATTTCTAGCCAAGTTAGACTCCTTGTGGTAGCGGCTTTTCTCGGTTTGAGCTGAACAATTATGAGTAATCTCGGTTGGTTTACCTTCTTATGGTCTTTTTGCCCGCTAAGGTTGCCATGGTGCATTGGACTTTCCCGTAAATGAAAGAATATTAGTCAGTAATTTAGTTATATGAGAAATGAAACTCCTCCTATATAAGGAAAAATTCCTCCTAATTTAGTTGTGATTGTGTGCTTGAAGTGATTAAGAGAAATGGGCATTGGTGAGAATGTGGCCGTAGGATCATCCAGATGGGACAAGCTGATTGCAGACAAATTGAATCAGCCTGTATTTCCTGAGCTATATTTAGGATAATGGCATTCTAAAGATAGGATCTTTGTGATATATTCTATGATATGTCTATATGTATTTAGTTCATCTCCTGCAATTCTAGTATCTACACCCCACCCTGTTCTTGTTGATTGTAAGGTTGTATTTCAAGATTCCTGAGTTACTTCTAGGACTCTGTAAAAACATAAAATTTGAGGTTGTTACTAGCAGTTGCAGTGGAGATTATAGCTGACGAGTTATGTGGTTCCAGGTATCGAATGATATGACTGCCCCGTTGCAGCATTACTTCATATATACCGGTCACAACTCCTATCTAACGGGGAATCAACTCAGCAGCCGGTGCAGTGAAAAACCGATTATCAAAGCTCTTGAAAGAGGTGTGAGGGGGATAGAATTGGATTTATGGCCAAATTCTGCAAAAGATAACATTCATGTGCTTCATGGAAGGTATGCTGTGAGGCTATTCTTTTCCTTACATTATTCGTTTTCTTTCCATTCATGTCTGCAGTTTGATATTTTCTCATCAGATATGCATTTATACTTTTCCTTATGTGTTTGGATAAAGAAAGTAAAACCTTAACCAGATTGAGGTTGATCTGCATTGGTAATGTTGGTTGCGTTTTGGGCTCATGATATCATTTTCAGGACCCTAACGACCCCGGTGACATTCTACAAATGCTTGGAATCGATTAAAAAGCATGCTTTTGTGAAATCTCCTTATCCGGTTATAATTACATTGGAAGATCATTTGACGCCTGACCTTCAAGCTAAAGCTGCAGAGGTTAGATTTTGTGATGAACGGCTAAAAACCGAGTAGTATAGTATAGTAGTGAATGAAATTATAATTCCATCGTTTTATAGATGCTCAGTGAAGTGTTCGGGGAGATGCTTTACTACCCCGAGTCTGGATGCTTGGAAGAATTGCCTTCGCCTGAAGAATTAAAGTACCGTATTCTTCTTTCAACGAAAGCGCCCAAAGAATACCTCGAGTCGAGGCAGCAGAGTGAGAAAGAAACCCCCGCCTCTCCATCGGGGAAAGATTCGTCAGAAGATGACTCTTCCATCAAAGAGAAGACAGAAAATGCTGCAGCTGAAGAAAATGAAGCCGAGGGGTGTCAGATCAATTCTGATCCCGATGGGGGATGTAGTGAGGCCTCCACAAGCCAACCCGGGGGAACTGAGTGCAATGCTGAACAACAGGATCGTGTTGAGGCTGAGAAAGCCCCTTATGAGGCCGAGAAAACCAATACTGAACAACAGGATCGTGGTGAGGCTGAGAAAACCAATGCTGAACTGCAGGATCGTGGTGAGGCTGAGAAAACCGATGCTGAACAACAGGATCGTGCTGAGGCTGAGAAAACCGATGCTGAACCAAAGGATTCTGACAAGGTAAATAGGAATCAGAAGTCAGAACTATCCCTTTATGTTCTTGTGCTTTTCATGCTCTCATGTATACATACTTCTTTTGGATATCAGGGCAAGAATGATGTGGGTGATGAAGGCGGTGAAGCTTCCACTCAAAGTGCTTTACCGTCAGGACCTGAGTACAAGCGTTTGATTGCAATTCGTGCTGGAAAAGCAAAGCAAGGCATGAAGCATGCATTAACAACAGTACAAGAAAAAGTAAAGCGTCTTAGCGTGAACGAGGGAGATCTTGAAAAGGCGGCAGTGTCTTATGGAACTGACGTCGTCAGGTAGTTGAAGAGTATCGTTGTAACTTACAAAGTTCCATTTTTTCACCCTCCCTTTTCGGTTTTCACACTTTTCTTCAAATTTTTTTTTCCCCCTCGTTTACAGTTTTACACAAAAGAGTATTCTGAGGGTGTTTCCTAAGGGAACTCGGGTCACATCATCAAACTTTAAGCCTATGCTTGGATGGATGCACGGAGCTCAAATGGTCGCCTTCAATATGCAGGTTAGTGTCCCCTGGTTCGCTTGGAGACAGTATTACGCCCTCTATGCTTATATGAATGCATCAAACTTTATTCTGTCTGGATCAAGTTGTTATGTTCTCAATTGTGTGGCAAATTTGCATTTTAGGGATATGGGAAATCGCTATGGTTGATGCATGGGATGTTTAGAGCAAACGGGGGTTGTGGCTATGTGAAGAAGCCTCGGTTTCTCATCGAAAGAGGACCAGAAGACGAGGTTTTTGATCCTAAAGTAGCAGTACCATTGAAGTTTACATTAAAGGCAAGAACATTACTATATTCTGCAGACAGTCTTATATTATATCACACACACTCCATTGCTTAAACAAAGTATAACTTGTTGTAATGTTGTGTAGGTGACCGTTTACTTGGGCGATGGATGGCGTCTAGATTTCAGCCACACACACTTCGATGCATTTTCACCGCCCGATTTCTACACAAAGGTTAGAGAATCAACTGATATCTGTATATCTCCATTTAGACAGGCCCTGGAATCTGAACAAAACGAAACTATTGTCTGATTGATTTTAAAAATGGCAGCTTTTCATCGTTGGGGCGCCTGCAGACTGTGCCAAGAGGAAGACAAGAATCATCGAGGACGACTGGGGACCCATCTGGGGAGAAGAGTTCGAGTTCCCCTTGACAGTCCCGGAGCTGGCTCTGCTTAGGATCGAGGTACGAGAATATGACATGTCTGAGAAAGATGATTTCGGAGGGCAGACATGCCTGCCTGTCTCGGAATTGAGACCCGGGATTCGCTCAGTTCCTCTGCACGATAAAAAAGGAGAGAAGTACAAATCCGTTAGGCTGCTCATGCGGTTTCAGTTCATGTGATCTCATCTGTTAAAACCGCCCTTCTCCACGAGAGTCCCACGATTCCCTGCAGCAGTTTTTGTATAGCCATTGTGATCTAAGATAGAGCTTCAGCCTTGAATGTGGGATGACTGCTTTCTTAGCTGAGCTGAGCTAAACAACATCACAACTACTAACACAAGCATGAATGTTGTATCAATTCATTACACTGGTGTGAAACTGTGAAAGGATTGAGTAATGAATATATTTGTTTGAATTAAGAATTTTATAAGGTTGTCATACACTGCTATATGTATATATTATCTGTGAGCAATAGAATAGGCATTATAAGAGAAATGCCTAAAATGAACTTGTTTACTCTGCACCGACCGCTCAGTTAGTTCTTGAGTTGTAGATTGTGAACAAAGATACATGATTGAACCTTGACAGTTACAGTGTGGGAGTTACACTTAATGTGGTGAACTTCTTGTGAGCATCATGTACTGATCCTCCCACCTAATGAATCGTTAAGTTACCGTAAGTTACTTATCTATTAACCTCGTTTAAAAAAGGTGAAATCTTTCACTCCGGAGGCTCTCACACCTCAGCTCGATAGGATTTATGGAGGTAGTGAATCATGTTGACTTAGCGACGCATTAGATAGGAGAACTAGTGTTTGGTCTGTCAGGACTCTGTCCCCTAGTAACCAATTGAGCTACTCATTTGGACGCCCCTCTACTATCGTGTCGAGTCGAGTTGTGGGCCCGGAATTAATGTTTGTTCAAAGTTGAGGGGCAAATCTGTAATTTGATTCCACGGTGGATTTGCATCTGCCGCGCGTTTGGTTAACAGTTACAACAATAGTGAAATTGAGATCTCCAGGAGCGTTTGGTTAACAGTTACAACAATAGTGAAATTGAGATCTCCAGGACGGACGCTACGAAAGTCTCACTTTTTGTTCGCCTGAGATTCGGATTCTTGAAATGAGCTCCGCCGCCGATCATCATTCGCTTTCCTCCGACTCCGATTCCGACGCCGGGACCAACTCCTCCGACCGCCACTCCGACCTCTCGTCCTCCATTTTCAAATCCTACCTCGACCTCACCGGAGGAGGGGGCAATCAGCATCAGCATGATCTCATAAAGATCCAATCTTTCCTCACTTCCTCCCGCTCCGGCGCCCTCTCGTGCCTCATCTGCCTCGAGCGCATTCGCCCCGTGGACCCCACCTGGTCCTGCTCCTCCCGCTGTTTCGCCGTCTTTCATCTCCTCTGTATCCAGTCATGGGGTGTCCAAGCCTCCAACCTCGCCGCCGCGCGTGCGGCGTCACGCGCCGCCACCACCACCGACAATTCCCTCCTCTGGCACTGCCCCAAGTGCCGGATAGAATACCCCAAGTACCAAATCCCCAAAACCTACTACTGCTTCTGCGGGAAACTCGAGAACCCTCCCCATGATCCTTGGGTTTTACCTCATTCCTGCGGTGAAATTTGCGGCAGGCCGCTGAAATACAATTGTGGGCACCATTGTTTATTACTGTGTCATCCGGGTCCGTGCCCTTCGTGCCCTAAATTGGTGAAATCCAGGTGCTTTTGTGGGGCTGTACAGGATATGAAGCGCTGTGGCTTCAAGAATTTTTCTTGTAACGGCGTTTGCAAGAAGGTGTTGGCTTGTAAGACTCATAGGTGTAATGAAACTTGCCATGATGGTGAGTGCCCCCCATGTGATGCTAAAGCAGTTTATAAGTGCCAATGTGGGAAGGTGAAGATGGAAAGGCAGTGTTTTGAGAGGGATTTTAGGTGTGACAATCCGTGTGCTGAGTTATTGGGGTGTGGTAGGCATAAGTGTGAGAGAGGTTGCCACGAGGGCGAGTGTGGAAAGTGCCCTCTTCAAGGGAAGAGGACATGTCCTTGTGGGAAGAGAGTTTATGAAGGGATGTCTTGTGATGTTGCTGCACCAGTGTGTGGTGCAACGTGTGATAAAATGCTGAGCTGTGGATTTCATAGGTGCCCCGAGAGGTGCCATCGAGGGCCATGTATTGAGACTTGTAGGATTGTTGTTACAAAGGGATGTAGGTGTGGGAGCTTGAGGAAACAGGTAAGTTTAACAACTTGATGAAATTTTATCCACTTTCATAATTGTTAGTCAATTTTTCAAAGTAGTTCGAACTTGGAAATGGTAAACTGAACTTAGAATAGGTTCCTTGTTATCAAGATTTGACATGTGAAAGGAAGTGTTTGAAAGTTCGGGACTGTGAACGCCATGCCTGTAAGCGCCGCTGCTGTGATGGTGACTGCCCGCCTTGTTCTGAGGTGTGTTTTGCAGTTTTAGTTATACTTGGTATCTTTTTTTTTTTCCCAATTCTATGAGTTTGCACTCACCTTTTGGATGGTCAGATGTGTGATAGGAAGCTAAGGTGTAGGAACCACAAGTGCCCTGCTCCATGTCATAGGTACTTCTCTTTCTTTTCCTTTGTCCCCTTTGCAACTAAACAAACAGAAAAAGAACTTTCCTGTTTGTTTCCAAATGAAATATAACATATTATCTTCTAGATAACCATGTAGCCAAGCCCAACTAAATTCGCCCTAAGGCTTACTTGTGTTGAGGCAGAAATCAGACGTTAGAATTTTCCATTCTATCCTCCCAACCAGATGTGATTGCAGCAAGCAATTGTTCTTATACTATCAATTAGGGATATCCCTTAGGATTAGTCACCTTTTCAAATAAAAGCTACTAGGCAGCTGATCATAAACGGAAGTATAAACGTAGCCTTCCTATTGATCAAAATATCATTAGTGGGTGACTTGTATAGTTTAAGAAAGTTGAATTCGGAGGTGAAGTGATTAATCATCCAATGAGGAAAACTTAACTTTTGTTTTTCCTATAGATGACAGATAGTAAGAGGTTGGATATCGATAATCCAAACTGTTAGTGGTTTGAAGGCCCTTTCATCTCACCTAATTCCATCCAATGAAATTGTGTTGCCACATTTGTTGGAGAAACTACTGTTATTGAATCTTTGGGTGGAAAAGTTTATTTGCCCTTTTTTCTGTTTTCATGATAAATGATGAACATCCTTTGTCTTGTAATGCTCGGCATGATTCAATTTTGAATAAGTTGTGATAATTTCATGTTGTTCTCGTAGAGGGGCTTGTGCTCCATGCCCAGTGATGGTGACCATCTCGTGTTTCTGTGGGGAGACATACTTTGAGGTTAGAGTTCCATTTTATTTACTTTATTCAACTCCGTCCTCATTTCATGTTGAATCTTTTCTTTGACAAACTCTTGATTATTTTCTTGATATTCTATGCTTTAACTAAGCAGCAACGTTACTTCATAGCTGAAGTATTGGATGGCCGTAGATATGTATTTTTTGAAGTGCCCTGTTCTTCTTCCCCATCCTCACTGCATTTCATCCATAAATTTATTTTAAAAAAGAAACATTATAAGGTGTGTTAAAATAAAATAAAATAAAATGGAAGGGAATAGATGGGCATACTTCTGATCATGTTTATAGTGGAGAACTCGGTCTCTCTCTAACATTCTCGGTGTCTTTTTTCATTTTGACCCGAATTCCAGTATTCTTGACATTGATTATCTGTGTGTAATCATTCCATTCTTAAGTTCTGATGGTTTCCTTTGAAACATTTATCAGGTTCCTTGCGGGACAGAATCTGCACAGAAACCTCCTAGATGCCGCAAATTATGTCGTATGACTACTTTATGCAGACATGCACCAACTTCTAAGGTTGTGATACTTTTTTGTACTATTCTTCTATTTTGATATCATGGAATTGAATTTACGATATATATTAACTTTTTAGTCGAATAGTTTGCAGAAGCATCATTTTTATACCTAAATTCTTCAACCCTTTTCTAGTGCGTATGTTATCGTAATTTGCTTTAGTGTCAAGCTCCGTATATAATTTGTTCCTTTCTCCAGCCACACAGATGCCACTATGGAGCTTGTCCCCCATGTCGGTTAATCTGCAACGAAGAATACCCTTGTGGTCACAATTGCAAACTGAGGTTGGCCATATGTTATGCTTACATGTATTTACTCGATATTATAATAAAGCATTGCTGAAGTTCTCTTTTTATTTTTTTTTATTAAATCAGGTGCCATGGCCCTATACCTCCCCCTCTTCCAGAATTTACATTGAAACCAAAGAAAAAGAAGTCGACTCATCAAAATGAACCTTCTCCTGGAACATCATGCCCTCCTTGCCCAGAACTTGTTTGGAAGTCGTGTGTGGGCAACCACATTGGAGCGGAAAGAATGGTTTGTATTAAACTTCCAGATCTCATTAATTTTGTATTGTTTGTTTTGTTTGAAAGTTCTTTCAAATATTCACACCGGTCATTTCACTGTGTCAACACTTTCTCCTTTCACTCTTTCAGATGGTGTGCTCAAATAGAGGTGAATTTGCATGTGATAATCTCTGCGGTAATCTTCTTAAATGTGGCAATCACTATTGCACTAAAGTGTGTCATGCCATAAAGTTGAATCATTCTTCGGCATCAGAAGGGCATGGTAGAGGTGAGCCATGTGAAAAGTGTACCCTTCGCTGCGAAAAGGTATGATCTTGGGCTTGCCATCCTCTCATTCATCGATCTGTTTGCCATGTGTTGAAGCCTAATGTTTGCCACAATATGCTAGAAGAACTATGCTTTAATATAAGATGACTATCATTAAAAAAAAAAAAAAAATCATTTGATGATTCTCGGGTTACTATTCTTCATTTAGGAGAGAGAGCCAACATGTCCACATCCTTGCCCCTTGCCATGTCACCTTGGAGACTGCCGTCCTTGCAAAGCACTTATAAAGCGGTCATGCCACTGTGGTGCCATGGTTCATGCATTCGAGTGCATCTACTACAACAGTTTGTCCCAAAAAGAGCAAGTGTCTGCTCGGTCATGTCGAGGACCCTGCCACAGGTAACAAGTTGAAGCTTGTTTTCTTCATATTTTACCAAATTCTATATCCTTTTTTTTTCCCGAAGTTGTATTGGCTTTCTATGGCAAGAACACAAGGCTGAAGGGCGAAAAACTATAGAGGTTTATATAGCTTTCAAGATTTATATTGCAGTTGATCAAATGATTATTTAGCACCGCTCAGACTAGATGTTTAAGCACATAAAAAAAAAATTGTCTTTGTTCCTGATGAAAATCTGCTCGTCTTATAATACAAACATGCAGAAAATTGCCCTACTGTACACATCTTTGCCCGGAGACGTGTCATCCCGGTGAATGTCCATCACCTGACCAATGCTCCAAAAAGGTATTCTTTTTACCTAATTATGAATCTTGGTTCTTGTAGGTGTATAGTGCACGTATTCTTTGAGTAATTATCAGACTTTGATCATATGAGAGGAAAGGTAAAATGAAATAAAATGGTGAAATTTTGTATTCCTTTGGACAAAGTGCTTCGATTTTATTTCAAATTGTCACAATCTATAGTGCGGTGGATTCTTGAGTGCTAGATGTAAGAACTTCAATCAGTTAAACAACCTTTCAATCTGTTAAAATTTGTTTGGCTCAGAAACTTGGTGGTTTTCCCTTCATCGTTGTGCTGGATGGTTAATCTTTTTTCTTCTTTTAGGTTGTTATTCGCTGTGGATGCCAAACCTTGAAAAAAGAGATGCTATGTAAAGATGTGCAAGCGATGTATCGCCTTAATGGGTGTGATCCCAAAGATATCTCTAAAAGCCAGTTTGGACTTGGTCTACTTCCTTGTAATGCCGATTGCAAGAGCAAAGTGAGGGTTGCTGAATCGGAGTTACAGCTTCGTAAACCAAAACCTCCAGAGGTAATCTAGAAAGACGAGTACTACGTGTCGTGCGTTTTGTGTTGAAATCATACTAGACCTTTCAAATGTTCAAGGAATAGTAAATTGAAGAAAATCCCAATTTGTGGGGACAACCCAACCAAATTGGTCTGGCTGTTGACTTGGTAACCACGAGGTTACAAGTTTGACTACTAGCGGGAGCAACCTATTAGCTTTCTTGGTTTGAGCTGATCAGACGATCAGTTATAGACGACCTATTCTGGTTTACCTTCTTGTGGTCTTTGCCGGCAGGGTTTATCCCGTGCACACCCTCGGGTAGTGGTTGTGGGTTTCCTTCAATTAAAAAAGAAAATCCCGGTTTGTTTCTTTAATTCTTTTTTTATCCCCGGCAACAGTTAAATTCTGACTTCAACTCACTCGAGTTTTCTTAGGAAAAGGAGCCAGATGCGAAAAGCAACACAACAAAACGCAGAAGAAGACGAGACCGTGTGCAGGAAGACAGGAAAACCTCGAGACTCAAGGTATTTGTTAGCATTACAATGCATTGCAACTCTGTTGCCATTTCCCGGTTTCTTTTAGTCTGTCGCTTTAGAATAGTGATGACTGTTCTCCTAACAGAGCCTTATAACCGCAATCTGGAGGGTGCTTCTATTTGTCGCCATTACAGTAACTCTGTTAATATCAGCCTATTATGGCTACAAAGGCTTGATGTGGTTATCAGATCGGATGAACGAAGCTGAAACGCAACGACAAGGTAGATATCCACGTCGTATCTAGTGAAAATTATTCCCCTCGCGAACTAAAACTCTCGAACACTTCTAGGGTAAAGTTCATGATACGCTTATCGTAGCAGCACCATTCTCCTTGTCACAAGTTAGGTGTTACCCTTATCTACTTTGTGGCTTGTAGCTCAACAGTTTTCATATATTTTTTTCTTTAGTATTTTTAATAGAAATTCATTTGTTTTGAACACTTAAAAACTATATGTAGTACCAGGTAGTTAGTTTTATGGTATTGTCTGGTCAATTCAATCCTGCGCCAACCAGCTAAAAGTCGCATGGCAGCTTCAGACTTGTTCTGCTACTTGAAGTTGTAATCCACAGTTTTCCTATACTTGTTTTTTGACATATGGCATCCATACTATTGTGAGACTAATTCAGATTCATACTATTGTAAGACTAATTTAGATTCGTTTCAAGTTACATTAATTCATTTTGCAGAATTTGATACAAATTCATATTTAGTCTGATTCATACTTGCAAAGATTGATTCTTACTAAGGAAAAAGTTCAGTCTAAAGCTCTTTAACCTCACAGTGTATCCTTAAAAGAGTTGGAACTTTTGGGGTAATTTTAACCAAGTTGGTCAGATATTTGATTCAGTAATTACCCTCAAGTTTGACTCCATCTGAGAGTTGCCTATTAGTCGTCTCGATTTGAGCCGATAAGTTATGAGTAATCTGGACTGGTTAGCGATGGTATTTATTTAAAGTTAACATTCAATTAACAAAAAATCATGGGAAAGCTCAAAATTGGAAATAAATGGAATCAAATCACAAGCTGCATATGACAGAAATGTCTACATCGGTCCCTTGTTGGATTGTATATGCTCCATATGCATAAATGCAATCCTTATTTATTCTCACGGACGCAACATAAATGGTACAATAAGTTCACCATAATACTCACCTCAACGTGTGAACTTTCCAATTTTAATTCGTCACCGACCACTACATATAAAGTATAAACCATCTCAGCTGAGTTAGTCAAACAGTTAATTTGCTAAACACAAAATTTCAAGTTCAACTCCACGTGGGAGTTACATATTAACATTCTCGATTTGAGGTAGTCATCTATGAATAATCTAAGTTAGTTTACCTTCTTGTGGTGTTGTCTATTGACCTTCTCGATTTGAGTCAGTTATCTACGGATAGGCTAGATTATTTTATCTGTTTGTGGTCTTATATAGACTAAGGTTGCAAGGCAGACACACTTTCAGATAGCGACTATAAACTTTGTTTTTATAAATCAAAATATAAACATAAGTATCATACATTTAACATTATGTCATTTCGTGAACCGAACATTCGTATATAATTTAAAACATCAGAATTAATCCAATAATGATTTTTTTGAGAATTAATCCAATAATGATAATGTTAGCATTTAATATATGAGGCAGTGAGGCACCGCCGTGGGTTGTTATCCTCATATATTTATGTGTCCCTTTTCCTTTCTGTCCCGGTCGGTCATTACTAGTGTCGAGAGCTATATCTGGCCGTCCACGTGTACGCATACCGGGGAGACAGTCATATTTGACTGTTCTTTAATACGACATAGGAACATTCAAAGTCAAAGCTCATCTAATTCTGCCCAATGTGTAAGAATTAAATATGGAGTGTCTCTCATAAAGTTTCATCCCCTACCAATTGTGGGTGTTTTCAGCCCCCTGCATCATAGTAGGCCCTATCAATATAATCATTTCATTTCACAATGTGTTATATGGTTTATAATACTTTAAATAAAAGAGAAGAAACAAAGTCTTCAAATATATACTTTTTAGTGAAGTTGTCTGTCTTGTAATTTTAGAATTACAAAAAAATAAATTAGTCGATTCATAAGAATCAGTTCAAATCTAGAAAATCAATGAACTCTTCTTACAATGAATTAAACTTAGAACTTTATAATTACCAACTGTTTTGTCGAACCAACTTATCTAATGGGGTCTTCAAGCGTACAAGAAACACCAACCATAACTACCCGGGGAGGACAAAGGTTGAAAAAGTTAACTGCATTTAAGAACCGCAATTGGATACAAAGTTTAAGCATCAAAGACCAAATTTCTATGACTCAGTCTTCTACGTTCTCCTTTTTCTTACCCATGTGTAAATATGAAATGCCAGCCACCCCAAAACATGGGTCAATCCAAAAATAAAATGTGTCAGTCAGTTATTACACAAGAGTAAAATTTCTCCAATCATTCGTTCAAAAGGTAAGAAAGTGGGCGAACCAACAATTGAAGCCACAACCATGGCTTAAAATTTTGAATAAAGCTTAAACCAACATAATGCTTAATCAAGAAAATGTGACATGTGGGGGTTAGTCTAAAAAATCCCTACAAGTTAGAGCTAAATTAAGCTTCTTCTGCCAGAACAATAAGAATGTAATCACACAAATCAATCAAAAAAGAAATAAAGAAAGAAAGAGAATCAAAGTAAAGAACTAAACAAGTCTAAGGTTATTTCATTCCGAAACAATGGAGATTTGACCACTGGAGATGCTGCCATGGCTGTCTTCACAATGGTTCAAAGCCCTCTCCAAGTTCACAACAATGTCAGTCATGGAAGGTCTATCTTTCCCTTCCAAATTCACACAATGCATTGC
>CM008342.1:40973737-40991981 GCA_002525835.2 Ipomoea batatas | reverse complement strand
GGAGCAAGACAGTTTTCAAGTTCAAGTTCTTTGGCAACAAGGGTGACCCAATAGATCTTGAATGACTGCAAATTAACTTTGGTTGTTTTTTGGAAGGTTTAAACAAAACTTTTTTTACTTGCGTTTTAGCAATCCCGGAATAAGAATTAGCGATACCCAGAACGAGTAGATGGAGAATGGTGCGTGCGTTTCTTTCTTCTCTTCCTCATTCTCTTCTTTCTTTGCTTCCTTCTTCTTCGCGACGTGCGTACTGCTATTCCATCTTCCATACAAAAACTAGCTTTAATAGTGAGAAATAAGAATTATCAAAAAAAAATAAAAAATCGTGAGAAATAAGAATGCCCAGCGAATTTTGCCCTTTTTAAAAAACATAAATGGGCCGTTTTGCATGTCCTCACTTATAATTAATTAAAAAGGGGTTACGTTTTTCCAGCCAAATTTGGCCGAGAGGACCAAATATGTTAAAAGATGCATAGTTAGGGGACTAAATTGTTAGTTTTTAAAGTTAAAGTGTTGCAATTAATAAGACCCTATAGTCATAGGACCAAAAGTGTAATTTTCTCTAAAAATTATTTTAAAATGACAACTCACCATCCACCTAAACATGTGAAATTGCATATATTTAGAGTGTTCAATGGTCTAATTGCATTTTTTTTTTAATTCAGTGGCCTAATTGCATTTTCAGGTTATGTTCAGTGGCTAATTTAAACCTTATTATGCAACAATCAATAAGAAATAATTTGGTTTAATATTTTATGCAATCAAGTAAGTTTGCTCTAATTCAGTAATCCATGCATAGCGCAATTTTCTTGTACATTAATTTGAATATAAATTGTAGATAAGATAGTTCAGTTTCAATATTCATTTCCCTAAAATTACCAAAATAGAAGTTGAGTGTTTTTGCAATTAAAATGTTTGAATTGCATCATATTATTTGTATAGATAAATGATTAGTTATAAATTTATCTAAATATTAGTATATAACTTTTTAGAAAAGAAGTAATGAATAAAGCTCACTAAAAATGCTCCTATTGTTACAGTCTTTTCATATGTCAGTTTCGTATAGTATTTTCATATATCACGTTACATAGTTTGTTTTATTATGTGCTGTGTATTGGATATAAATATAATACAACCTTATTAAATAGAATCTATGAGAAACCTAACCTCATACTAGTAAAAGCAGTGCTGATCTCCAGTCATAATTGATGTCCTCTCAATTTATGTTGCCTCTTAAATGGTTTGTCCCATACTTTGCGGGACCAATCTTAACCCCATAGGACACAATTACTAATCCCTAGAACCATTGCAAAGGTAAATTATGAGTCGTGCAATTAATCCATCGTCAGACCCTAATATTCATACACGCACAAGGAATCTAATCCACATCTTTCATCATCCTGAGACTTTTCTCCATTCATATTTTCAATGGGATTCGAGCAAGAAATAATTATAATACTTGTTGTAACACTTTTTGAAATAGGATAAAGAAGTGATAGAAATGTATGTGTAGATATGCGTAACAAAACATCATGTGAATTTGAGCTTTATTTACGCTAGAAATTGCCAATAGAGCTTAGTTACTAAATATAGCCAATCATTTTGAATAAAGATGGGGCAAACTTGTGAAAGGGCAACAAGTGGAGGAGGGGATTGCTTAGGTCTAAACCCAATTACAACAAATTACGGAGTAATTAATAATAATATTATGACATTTGTTTGATTTAAGCTAATTAAGGATGCTTCCAATGTTTGCGTTACGCTAAAGGTTGCTTCAAACACGACAATATATACTTGTTGTAGCTATATCCAACCAATTGAATTATACAGTAGCATTTTTGTTAGTTTCTTTATACGATAACACAGCATTGAATTTAATTAATAATTAATGCAACATTTAAATATAGTCCAATGTAAATATTAAATACTCACTCACTCCAATTTTATATATCTTTTTTGGTATTAATTCATTATTATTCAAAATTAACTATTTTTATCAATATTCCTTGGTCAAATCTATCACATTGAATCTTACCTCTCATGCATGTAAAGTTCGCTAGTTATACATAGGAGCATGACTTACCCAATGCACACCCTCAGATAGTGGTTGCATGTTTCTTTGGCACAAAAAAAACTATATATTCTTTTGTTATTTATTTTCTTTAATGTTGTTAAAATAATTTTTTTTATTATTAGTGTTTTAAGTCTAAACCCCAACTTGTAATTGGTTGTATTATTACGACAAAATTAGATAGGTTTTAGTTTTTGCCTGTTAGAGTTAAAAGTTATGACCTGTTCAAGCAGGCAATATGTCAGAACATTTGGAAACCATTCGTTGAACTTCAGAATTTTTTTTATATTAGCTCTTGCTGCACAATTTTTTAGCCAAGTTTCCTGCCAACTATTGTCAGAATTTCAACGAAAAAAATAATATGTTCTTATTAAAAGAGTATTTTCGGCCAACTTTTGCTTGAAAAATTATTTTTCTTGTTGAAATTCCGAAAATAGTTGGGCGAAAAATTAGACGGTAGAACTAAATGTGACACAAATTACAAAGTCATTTACCTAATTTTGAAAATATTAATAGTCAAAGGACCAAATGGTATACAAATTACATAGTCATGCACCTAATTTAAAAATATTAGTAATATTTAAGGGACCAAAAGTAATTTATGTTTTTTTTTTCAAACTTTTTTTTGAAAGCAATTTTTTTTTTTCAAACTTAAGTTCAGATTTTAGGATTGCAAAACTATCTTGATTATCCAAAATCAATTAAGATTGGACACTATTTAGCAAAATGATATATATATATACTCACACCTACACACATGTACTCCATTAAACTAATCACTATATAAATAGGAACAAACAATAAAATACCACTCTTCCCTGTTGTAGAATTTCTTTTAAATAGATAAGATTTTGGGAATATAATGACCATTATATTACAGTATATTTTACAAAATTTGTTACATGTAAAATATTAAAACAATAAATCCATTCATCCATTAACAAGCTAGAAATAATGAAATATACTAAATGGGTTTTTTTTTTTTTTTTTTTCAACAACCCAATTAATCTAAAGTTTTGAGATCTGATATCTCTTTAGTTGTAGGTATCCCCTCCAAATCATCAAGATATTGCTGATAAATATAAGAAGCAAATCCCCAGACAGACAACAGCAACGACATCACCTTCAACCCACTCATCTCTTCATGCAACAACAACATCGACAGCAATGGAGTCAGAGGAGTGGCCAACCTTATAACAACGTTGGAAAACAAAGACGAAACCTTAAACGTCAAGGTAAAAGAGCCAACAAAGTAAGCCTGGCAAGCCACAGCAGTCAAAAACAAGTTCAGATTATAGCCAAACACCCCTTGCTTATAACCCTCCATTTCTCTTCTCAGCCCCTTCCACTCCCCACTGGCAAACAGCCCCACCAGAGTCACAACCGTGGCCACAAAAGACTGTAAAACAGTGAGAATCACCGTGTCTTTGAGGGTCTCCCTTTTGATAATCTTCTCGAATACGAGTTGGGTTAGGGAGATGAGGAGAGCAGGGCAAGCAGAGGCGGCGATTGTGAACAAAACCCCCAACATATAATCATCCTTAGAGGTTGCTACCTCGGACGATGTCGTTTCCTGGCTGAAGATTAGGAGCATAGGGGAGAAAGTGAGGAGTATAACGGCGTTGATTATGTAAGGGGTGAAGCTTTGGGCATTAAGGAGAAAAGAGAAAAGGGCAGTGAAGGCCAACTGGGATGAGTTAAGAAGGGAATAAGTAGAGGCAGGGAGATAATCTATGGCGAGTGAATAGAAAACATCAGTTGCTGCTAAGAGCAAACCGAGAAGAGTGGAAACTAAAGCCAGAATCAGAAGAGAAGGTGGTGGGTTTGAAGGAGAATTGGGATGAATTTTGGGTGATGATGAGATGAAGAGAAAGGGGATGAGGAAAGGGAAGGCTGCAGTTTGGGTTGAAGCCATGAGCCATTTGCTGTTACCTCCTTGGTCATAGTAAATTCTTGATAAGAGAATAGAAGCTTCTAAGCCTGATAAGGTGAGAAGTGTATAGAAAGCTAACTCAATCCACCATTTCCAGTTGACAGTACTACTTGAGTTTGGTTTAGAAACTTTGATTTCACCCTCAAATTCTTCAGCTTCAGAACCTGCTCAAACATATATATATATATATATATATGTGCCCCTTTTACTAGATTTATAAAAGAAACAAAAGGTATGTAAGATGTAGTTGAGGAATTAACTTACTTGTGTTATCCAGCAATCTCTGGTGATGTTCACCCATGTGGAACTCTCAGAAAGCTCTGGCAAGATGGCTGGTTGATCCACCAATAATTCCCTCAACATTTGGAGTTTTGTTAAATAGAGCCCATGGCCCCAAAGGTCAACACATCCCATCACCAGGATATGATAAGGGTTTTTATTTTTATTTTTTTTTATTTTTTTTATAAATGAGTGTCAAATAAGTTATCAAAGTAATTTTATAATTAAGCATAGTCTTAAGTTTTTTATTTTTATTTTTAAAAGCTTCATTCATATTTCAAAAGTACCCAAAAATGTGTGGTTGACTTATTTAGTAGAGTAACAATTGGTAAAATTTAAGTTAACAAATTAAAACTATGATGAATATTACATGTTTATTTTTTAAGGAATGCAGAATTTGACACTTGATATGATTTTAATTTGTCTGCCTAAAACACTAAATCTGGAACAAAAAGGAACATAACGTACAAACAATCACCGGTCACGTTTGGAGAAAGCTACCAAGTTGGTCATTCGACTTCTCTGGCAACTGGAGAAGGCAACAAAGATGGTCACCTTCTCCAGTGACTAGATAAGGCTACCGATTAATCACCTTTTCCAGCCAGTCTCATAAAAAGGTGACTAGTTAATTGCATTCTCCAAATGCGACCAAACGGTCGCGGGTGTTTGTCATCACTTACCGAAAATAGCAATTTGGTAACGTAAAGTTGTAAAACAAATAGAATACATAATTGAAGATTGCAACCAATTCATTTGATGTTTTTAGCTAGCTACCATGTGCACCTGTGAGACTCATGTATGTAGATTTAGACTCAGTCGTAGACTGTGCCCCGGCTGTGCCAACGTACGTGGAAAACGCAATAGCGTGATACGCAATACCCCATCAAAACTTTAAGTAAGGTAGTTTAAGAAATTGTTCGCTACTTTTTCATCAATTAAATTTTTAGAAAAATATTTCTAATGATTATTTGAGGAGAATAATTTTACAGAAAAATTAATTAACATATTTAGTGTTATCATGAAAACATAACAATTAAATTACCTAAAATATTAATTAATATGTTTGGTTCATTTACATAATTATTTTTTTATAATCTCTAATATATCTTTGCAATATACAAACATTAAAAAAATAAAAAAACTTAACAAATAATGAAAAGCTTAATTAATTACTTGTAAATTAATAAATCACATGTCAAAAACTCACCAAGTAATCAAATTAATTAAGTATCCAAAAATTAAACTCAAGTTAATCAAGTTATATATAGAATACTGCATACACACACACACACCCGACTATATGTACTGCACTGTTACATAATGAATATTACACGTTTATTTTTTTAAGGGACGCCTAATTTGAGGCTTGATATGATATTATTAATTTATCTGGCTAAAGCGCTAAATCTGGAATGAGAAGGAAGATAGTGTACAAACTGATCGCCTTCTCCAAACGTGAATGGTCGCCGGTGTTTGCCATCACTCATCAGAAATTAGTCAGAGGCTCGCCAGAGAGTCATCGGAGTTGGCTAGAACCGTAGTTGAGATGCAAATATTACAAGTTATCTATAGGTTGCGTCTAATTGACTTTTGAGTAAAGTTCAAGGGTTTATTTAATCATTTTTTCTCAAAAAGACATGCTTGATTGGAGAAAATTACAATTTAGACCCATAATTTGCATCTTCCATAGACGTTTTACAATTTTATGCATTTTTAATATTTGGACAAACACATGTTAAATTATAATAGGATTAATAGCATTGCCTTTTTCTCCTCATCACTAATTTTATACACACCAAAGGAGACATACGTATGTATCCGTATACACATCAATTGATATTAATAATTTAATTTTTAATATATTTTATCAAGTATTTATTTATAACACACGATTTTTTCTGTGTGTTTCCTCTGGGTCAGGGCCGTTCCATTAAAAATAGGGGTCCTGTCTAATAGTTTAATTTGGACCATCACTATTTGTGTTGTATTAATTATATATAGTTTATATGAGTTGTTATGGAGGTTATAAATATGATTTTAATTCAGATGTTAATGACATGGTTTAATGTTATTTATTTCATCTCCTATATATACCTTGGTGTTGGGGAGATTGAAAATTGTTATTTTTCGAACAACCTTAAAACTTTGATTTTCCGGCCTTGTTGTACATATGAGTGTCAACTAAGAATACTCCATATCACATTTAACTGATTTATGCATGTTTACAAGCTAATCGGCTTGATTGCATCATTTTGACACTTAGTTAGAACTTTCTATAATTTAAAGGCTTAATTATTAGTTTGTTCGTTCGCGTATAATTTGTGATCTTATTAGATTCTATTCTTATCTTAACTTTAAATTGTTGTAATATATATCTTGGGGTACACGGTGAAAAACAAGAATTGGGCTGCCAACCCAGAGGTCTAAAGAGAAACTGAGATGATAGCATAGCCCAACACTACCAAAAGCAGTTGTTATTATCGTGGGCCATGCTCCACAAGGTCGGTTGTTATGCCATGGACCCGGATCCACCTTATAAGGTAGACCCGAATCCATGTTTACAATTTCAACTCCATGTTCATAATTTCATAATTCTATGTTCACAATTTCATAACTCAATATTTATAGCTTCTTTAACTTCATGTTCACAATTTCATAACTCTATATCATAACTCTATGTTCAACAATAATATAACACAATTTTTGAATCTATATAATAAAATTGTGAATATAAATTCAAAAATTGTGAATATTGAGTAATGTAATTTTGTATATTGAGATCTAAAATTGTAAATATAGAGTTCTAAAATTGTGAACATAGAATTCTAACATTATGAACATAGAATTCTAAAATTATGAACATAGACAAGGTGTACCCGAGTCCTTAGCATAATTTGGTCCACAAAATTTTGTGGACCATGGTCCAAAAACGACACCGTTTCTCTAAGTAAAGAAACGACTGTTGTAAGTTTTAACGGAGCTCCGTAAATGAAACTACAGTTTATCTACTGCCTCACATTTGTTTTTATATTATCAAATGAAATTGTAGCTATATCAAAAGGAAACTGTAGTTGTGTTGAAAGGAATTTGCAGTGTATATAAAATGAAACTGAATAACAATTTCACATATTTTAGTGTATATTGTCCAATGAAACTGTAGTTATATCGAAATGATACTGTAGTTGTGTTGAAAGGAAACTGCAGTGTATTATAAAAGAAACTGTAGTCGTGTCGAAAGGAAACTGAATAACAGTTTAACATATTTGAGTGTATATATAATGTCGAATGAAACTGTAGTTATATATAAAAAAAACTATAGTTGTGTTGAAAGGAAACTGCAGTGTATATAAAATGAAATTGAATATCTTATACACATAGAGTTAACAATGCGAAACGGAGCCGATTTTACCGTTTCTTTTCCTTAATCAAAACGACGTCATTTTGATGCATGAACTATCATGCATTGTAGACCGCGGTTCACACTAAAATATGTGTACGTAAGAGCATCGTTATCGGTGGGGATATTTCGCGGTTATTGAGGAGTTTTTGTAAGTGTGATTAGGAAAGAGAAAGTGGGAGGAAAAAAAAATAAAACAAATATTATTAAAAAAATTAAAGCAGTTGATCAGGCGCGCCTGACGCGTCCAGAGTGCACGCGCCCGTGCCCGCTGGGCGCATAAAGTGACAGCCATGCGTGGCTGTCACATGTACTATAAATTGCAGTGGATCCCATTTGGTCACTATTATTTCTTCATGTGTAGGAAGAACTTATTCCTTCTCTCTCCCTCACCTCACTCCTCTAAATGTCATTGATTTATGACATTAACCCCTGAACATGCATCAATGTGGATGTTCTAAAGGATTACTTTGCAGTCACATCTTAGTCCCTACCAACTAAAGCAACACTACCATAAGGATTACTTAGCAATCACCCAAAAGGCAGAGTCGTTTTGTCCTAGCTAGCCCTATCCATATCACCATCACACTACTTAGGAATTTCAAACGACTCTTCATGGAATATTTAAACCTTATCCAATAATTACCTCTTTGTGAGTGTTGTCAATCGTCCACTAAATTCCACAATACTCAATACAAACTGATCAAAACCTGCCCCACTCTCTTTTGGGTTACACGCAGTGCAAGAAACACTCGTGCTAGTTCGCACGCATCTTCAAAATTTTCATAAGATTTCAATTAATCTTTTGTAATTTGTATGTGTTAGAAAAATTGAAACATACGCAGCGAAAGCATCTATCGTTTTTTTTTTTTATAAATAAATTATACGTTTAAAGAAAGGTTTGAACATTTTTACCTTTGAAACTTGCTTTGACATAATCAACAACTTGAACCGTCCAATTGTCCGGTCTCTATTCTATTCACCGACTAGGTATGTGAGAACTCTCCGAGATTTTACGTGAAAAATGTTTTTCTGGCTAAAATTTCTTTTCACTTTTATCTCCTACCTTTACAATCATTATTACATGGACCATGATCCACAGATTTGTGTAAACCACAAATAAAAAATATATTTTTAATATACTAAAAGTACATTATTTATATACGTAAAGTACATTATTTGAAACTTGAAAGTACATGATTTTTTATATATTATCAAATAATGTACATTCAGTACATAAATAATGTACTTTTAATATATTAAAAATTATATTTCATTCATGGTCCACAAAATAATTTGACGCTTATTTATATAGTCTGGTTTGGGCGCAAATGTGCTATCATTTAATACCTAAAACTACCCAATATTGAATTAATTCATTAATAAGCTATTAATGTATTAATTCAATATTGATAACTCCTTATTGATTTCTTTCAAAGTTTTCAGCATTACCACGAATCATTAAGCTGTGACTTTCTAGGTTCATAGTTAAACTAGCAACGTGTAATATTTAATAACTCATTATTAAATAACTCGTAAGTCATGAGGGACACCTAGCAGTATGTCATCATGACTACCTAGTTGACACTGAAATATATTTTTATATATTATAATAATGAACATTTCCATTACAAATATCATTCGACATTCTTTCCATACAACTTCATTATACTCTAGTTAGAGATTCTCGTTGTAAAATTATATTGAATAAACTAGAACGACCTTGTTACCTCAAGGCGGTAGATCCTCTATTAAACACACACGTCTCCGTACAATACTGAACTAGGCCACCAAGTACACTTATAGTCTCATATGGAACAAAAGACGCATACTGGCAAAAACTAGTCCACCATATGTGCGAGACAACCATGTTGTCTCAAGTCAAAGGACTATTACATATTTGTAACATACAACATACCGATGACACGTAGGTAAACATCATACGGTATGTTGTAGTCAGTCACTGTTCAATGACTTGTTCTCTAATAATCATTCACATGTCCACTCTTCGTATCTTATACGGAATAACATGAGACTCACCATAAGAAAGACAATGTGCTAGTCTTATTGGAATTCTAATGCCCAATTAGAATTCTTATGGTTATGAACATTTTTACAATACTTCATTTTTGCAATATTCTTAAATCTTAACTCTTAAAATGAAGAATTAAGAAGATTGTACGGAATAATATCAAATATTAATTAAGTCAAATAAAATAAATAAAAAGTATTTATTTATTATATTTATTTAATCATAAATCAATGTCCAAAACAATAAATGTTCTACATACATGTTTAACAGTTAGAATACTATCACTACTTTTTTCACTTAATAAATTACTCTAATTCGGAAGAAAGGGTTTGAACGGAAAACTTTGACCAACTTCTCATTATAAATCTTCCTCCGTTCCATCCACTTTATGTGTCAGCTTTGATTAACGAGATTTGACTAAAGTTATTTACAATTTAATTTTTCATAATATTAAGTTTAGAATTAGTATGTGAAATTTATATATCTAGAAACTGCATTAAAATTAGAGTTAATACCACAAATGGTCCTCTGACTATTGGGGTAGTACTCATTTTAGTCCTCGACTTTCAATTCGACCACAAATGGTCATATGACTTTCATTTTTAACCACAAATAGTCCTCTGTTAAAATTTTTGTTAAATGGGTGTTAAATCTAAGGGTAATATCGTCAAATTTATTAATATTATTATGATTACTTCTTTTTTAGAATTATGTGACAACATAATTAATTTCAAACATTAATAAACATTAAGTTAATAAATATAAAAACAAAATGGACGTGACAAATTACATAAATGAACAAATTAAATAAAAATCCATGATTAATGTTCGCAATTTGTACTTGATTAATTATAGTAGTTCAACGGTGGCAACCTTCAATTATGTCCCAAATAAAATGTTTGATCGATTAATGAAAAGTGAAAACTATTAATCGGTCATGTATAAACAACCATGAAAATGATGGAAGCAAGGTTTTTAAAAAAAATTTCTTCTATTTTAATCTGTTGGTTAAATTAAAATAGATAGCTCTAATATTAAATCTTCATTTTGTACGCATAATTACGAGAATAGGGTGTATTGTCTTTTTATTTAGGAGTATTTATATTTGTTAATTGTTTCAATTATGCATGTTGGTGAAAATTTCTAAACATTTTTATTTTATGACCATTATATATATTAATTTGACGATAATACCCCTAAATTTAACAGAAATTTTAACAGAGAACTATTTGTGGTAAAAAATGAAAGTCAGAGGACCATTTGTGGTCGAATTGAAAGTCGAGGACTAAAAGGAGTACTACCCCAATAGTCAGAGGACCATTTGTGGTATTAACTTTTAAAATTACTATTAAACACAAAAACCCAAATTTAAAAATTATAAGTAATACTAATGAAATCAAACAAAGAAAAAATTAGTTTAATTTGACCAATAAATAATAAGTAGAACAGATAAAATGAGACAAATTGAGTATAAATTAATAATAAGAAATTTGTTTATATAAGAGTGTTTGAAACAATTTAAAAGCAAAGTTGAAGCGAAGCAACTGCCAGCTCACCTGCCATGGCTACATCAATCGAAGCCTAATTCTAAATATTTGGCATAACAACCAAATATTTGTTTACTTGGCATAATTAAGCAAGCTGAAAGATTCAAAGAAGTAGTTCCATAATTCTTGCATGCATGCATGTGGCAGCAGGGGAATATTAATGGCCCCTGGCTAGATCCACTAATAAACGTACGAGATCAATCAAATTAGTTGGTAAAGAATGTTTGAACCGTGTAAACTTCCCTTGATTAATAGCAATTGGTAACGTAAACTTGTAAAACAAATAGAATACACATATTTCAAGATTGCAACCAATTCATTTGAAGTTTTTAGCTACCATGTGCACCTGTGGACTCATGTATGTAGATCTAGACTCAGTCGTAAAGATTGTTTGGTACGTTTCCATCAATTAAATTTTTAGAAAAAGTTAATTATGTTTGGTGTTACCATGGAAATATAACAATTAAATTACTTGGAATATTAATTAATATGTTTGGTTCATTTAAACTTTTCAGAATTTTTTTTTATAATCTCTTATATATCATTGCAATATACAAACATAAAAAAAAAGAAAAAAAAACAAAACAAAAAAACTTAACAAATAATCAAAAGCTTAATTAATTACTTGTAAATTAATAAATCATATGTCGAAAAATCACCAAGTCATCAAATTAATTAAGTATCCAAAAATTAAACTCAAGTTAATCAAGTTATATATAGAATATTGCACACACACACGACTATATATATGTACTGCATTGTTACATATTGCAATTTAGATTACGAAAAAGTTTAATTACGAATTTGGATGTAAATTTCTTTGATAAATAATGTGTAATGGTGGGAGAGATACATATTTTATATTTATAAAATACTTTTAATCTGACGTCAAAAATGATAAATACGTAATTTAATAAATTTGAATTGATAGATTCCTAGTCACCTAGAAAGTCTTCATGTGCGCACAAGGGATCCAGTCCAGACCTTCTGGCATCCTTGGGTCTTGGATTCGAATCTCTACATTGTTGCCTCTAGTCATGACTTTTAAGTCAGACAACGAACCAACTACATTAAGCTTCGGGGGCGAAAATTTTATATCATGGAATGTATGTAATTCCTGTTGACCTAAACTTTCCTAAGTCAAAGATTGCACCATGAGAATAATTTTCTCAAGCTAATTTGTGAGTGTGTAGCCTTTCTCTGTATCTTTTTTATTTATTTATATGCCTAATTAATAATATTCATCTTTTGTTTCAAAAAAATTATAATTCTAAAAAACTAATTAAATAAAACATTCTAATAATGTAATTATATTTTTTCATGGTCATTATAAGTATTATTAATTTATTAAATACAAAAAGGATGAGTTTAAATATTATAAAAAGACATTAAAGAAAAAAAAAAGGAAAAAAATAATTATAAAATAAAAACAATTAAAATTTAAATGATTTTTTTAAACAAGTATAATGAGACATGTGGAGTAATAATGGAATATATACAATAGACTAAGGTCAAAAGATGAATTTCATTTAGAACGCACATTGAATTGTATAATTAAAAAACTACCATGTCAATTTTTAACCCAAATTTGAACAGCTAACAAACTGATAACTTGTTACAGAATAGTGAGAATACAACAATAACAATGATTTTTTTTTTTTTTGGTAATCTTATCTAAAGACTAAAGTTATAGGTCTACGGTGTCATACTTTCCAAGTAAAGCATATACTGAAATGTACGTTCCTCAATGCTATGGTTTATACTTGAACGCCTAAAAGACTTAATTAGTGATTGGAGTTGAATATATTATTTTAATAATTCATCTATGAATTTCATACGTTATATACCTCCAAGTGTCCAACTTCCTCCTAGTCCTTTGGATTTATTTATGCATTCAAATAAGAGTATTTATTTGACTAATTTTGAATTTATTTTTTTTATTTAATAATTTTTTTATAGCTAAATTAGATTACTTTCAGAATATATCAATCAAATTATTTCCACTTTTAATCGATGGCTATTAAGTCATTTCATATTTAATTCTCTGTGTGTGTATAGAATCCTAATCATATGAGAACTATGCGCCCAAGTGAGAACGTGAGGACAAATCTAAACCATTGATCTGTAAGATCTGATGGATGAGAAATCAAGTAAAAAATGAGCGAGTCATTTTCATAAATATTATAAACTTTTAAAATGAACGGGTCAGTTTCATAAATATTATAAAATTTTGTTTATTTCAACCGTTAGCTCTACTAGATCGATGACTTGGATTTGTCCTTACGTTCTCACCTGGGACATGGTTCTCACCTGATTAAGGACACATATATATATATATATCAAATGCGGTCGTGCCTTCTCATGTAGTCGATGCGGCCGCTTGAAATATGCACCAATAGTGTTCGCAAAATGCACCAATAGTGTTAGGAAATGCAAAACAATTAAAATGCACAAATATACCAAAAATGCACAACACACCAAAAATAATGCACCATAACTCCCGACACTTAATTGTGCATTTTCGAACACTGTTTGGTGCTTTTATGCATACCTAATGATGCATTTTTTGGTGATACGTACCTAATGGTGCATATTTGTCTTATGCATTTCCTAACGTTGTTGGTGCATATTTGCATAACTATTGGGGCGGTCGCATTAACCACACGTTAAGGCACGGCCGCAACTGAACTCTACTATATATGTATATATATATATATATATATATATATATATATATATATATATATATATATGTATGTATATATATATTTGGTGCCGTTGTAAAAATTGTCCACTTAGGCGCTAGGCGCACCTACGCCGTGGCGAATTGCTCCCTAGGTGGCCGGCCGCCTAGCGCCTAACTCGGCTGAATTCGACCAAGTTAACTCGCCTAACTCCGGAGAGTTAGTCGAGTTAACTTGGGCGAGTATGCCTTGTTAGTTTTTTTTATTATATTTATATATATTTAAGTTTATTTATTTATATAAATAAGAGAAGTAAGAGATATATATATTAATATATTTAATATAATATATGACATACACCCACACACATACAATATTTTTATTTTTTTATAGGTTGACGCTTAGGTGCCGCATAGGCATTAGGCGCTAGTCTACCCCCGACTAGCGCCTACTGCAATCATGATATTAGATAATTATTTTGATTCCAAAATCAACCAATAAAACTAATCACTGAACCAACATTAACTAATTAATGAAATTAGTTTTCAATTAGGTTAGTTAAGCAAGCCAAAATCGAAAAATCAACCGCTCTTAATTTCAAAATGCAATTATACCAAACGTTTGTGTCATGCATGTTATGTTTGGCATTGATACTCCCTATGTTTGCACATTCACATTAAAAATATCCAACAATTTCAGGTAATCTTTAATTTCGCTATTTCAAAAGTAGGAATTCGCCATGTGGTACATTGAACCTAATCGGCTATTAGAGGCTTCAATATTTTAATTTTCTAGAATATTAGGGGAAGACAAAGATGACGGTACTTATGGTAGTTGGTTAATGCATATTTTAATGAAATTGAATAGCAAAGTTCTAAGTATTCTCATTTTAATAAATATTTATTAAATAAGACTTAATTGAATTAGTCATATTTTAATGGGTATATATTAATATAAAAAATACAAAGATTCGAATATAAACTTTTTAAAATCAAAATAACCAATGCAAACATTTTTTTTTTTTGAAAAAAGCAATGCAAACATTAATAAATATTGAAATTTTTTCGATTCTGATGGCATGATATCGTAATTTCTTATTTTGAATGATTGTACCTCTCTTTCAGGGCCGGTTATGAGTACGGGCGGGATGGGCGACCGCCCAAGGCCCCATGCTAGAAGGGGCTCACCCGTATATATGTCTATGTATACTTAGGTATATTATAGTGTTATAGTTAGTGTTATAATTATATTAGAAAATAAAAAATTAGTGTTATAATTATATTAGAAAAAAATTAAGAATAGGTGGGATTGCAGGAAGCTAAGAATTGATGCTTAATTAAATAATTTAGAAATAGAATCGACACGGGGAGTCGAGGACACCTAATTATCTTTTATCTATTAGAATCGACACCCTAACCGGCTAACCTATTCGTCATCTTCAATAAATGTTTTCCAATTCGATTAATCAACGATTGTTCATTTGTTTGCCGGTTTGGGCCCATTGTCCGTTATAACTTGTAAGTTTTCTTCTATTTGTAATTTTTTCTGTCTTTATTTCCTTTGCAACACTGCACACATGCATGCAACACAACACACCTATAGGGCATTAGGGATTTAGGGCTATAAATCTATAATCTTCTAATGAGTAATGCAAATATGTAATGTTTATTTGGGTAATGAATTTTGTGATTTTCGTAGTTCTATAATATATATATATATATATATATATATATATATATATATAATTTTTAAATTATAATTACCCTGAGTTATTGAGTTTTGTCTAATCCATTCTATTTATAGGGGTAGAAAGTAAAAGAAGAAAAGAACAAAAAATTTTGCATAGCACGTAGAATTTTGTGTATTGAGAATGATATGCTAGAGAATGTTAATTTTGATGCAATTATGATGATTTTGCATAGCACGTAGAATTTTTTTGTCACGATTACTTTTATATTTAAAAATTGTTTAAAATTTTCTAATAATATTTCATGTTATTTGATATTATTATTTTTAGTATTATTAAATTTAAATTTTAGTTTTTCATATAAGGGCACATTTTTTAAATTTCGCCCAGGGCATCTAAAATGTTTGGACCGGCCCTGCTCTCTTTCTGCTATTATTTGGAAGAATGAAAAATGTGCACTAAAAGGTAAAAAATGCACACTGGAAGCACAAAGATGTGAAATAATTATTGAAAAATTAAATTTAATATAAGATCATCATCACAAATCATAAACGATCATAAATAATAAACAAGCAAACAATATTCAACTCAAATTAGTAATTAGTGATCAAGATTAATTGATCTTTTAAAAAACGTTCGTCATCTACAATTTAAAAAAATTTAGAAGGCACAACAATGTGCACTGCATGACATAAAAATGTGCACTGAATGAAGGAATAATGTGCACTATATGGCACAACAATGTGCACTGGAAGAAGGAACAATGTGCATTGTATGACATAACAATGTGCACTGAAAGAAGGAAAAATGTGCACTATATGGCATAACAATGTGCACTCGAAGAAGGAATAATGTGCATTATATGGCATAACAATGTGCACTAGAAGAACGGAAAATGTGCACTATATGGCATAAAAATGTGCAGAAAAATGTGCACTGGAAGGCAAGAAAAACTTACTTACACAAAATTACAATAATGCCACCGTGTTTTTTTTTTAATTTCCAATTTATACCCTTGATCTAGACTTAATCTACGGATACAATTTCATCATATTTCTCACCTAAACCAATTGTTTCATAGGATCCTATATATATATTCATGGATTTAGGAGTGGGTGCATAAAATTTATTAGAATATAGTTTGACAAAACTAGCAAACTTGAATCACAAAAAAAAATAAAAATAAATAAATAAATAAATAAAATGTATTTATGAAATCCATACGTGCACGCAGGCCTGTTGAACATAATTGGTTAAACGGTGGACAGTTGAAATTGGCGGTTAACTGCCAGCAAGAAGTTTGACTTGGAATGAAAGCCTGCCTATCTGGTTAGCTTAGCTAGTATTGTGCAAACCAATTGGATGGGCAGCTGCTCAATTCCATTAATAATAAATTAGGATTTGAATTTTAGCAAATTTCAAACATTTACCCCCTAATATTACATCGTTATTCGTCGTAATAAAATCATATTAAAGAAAATTTAAATTCAAAATAAACAAATTTGATAACTTTAATTTAACAAAAAAAAAAGTTATTGAGATTAATGATTCATAAGAACCGGAATGAGAATGAATCCACAGTCATTCTTAGTATTATTTTTTTTGAATGCAACTGACTCTATAACAATGTAGCTAGTATCTGTTCATAAACTACTTTCTCAACTTACTGAAACACAAAGAGACAGTAACACATCCACTGAAGCTCGAACCCACCACCTCCCGTATAAAGGGAAGGGTTTGATGCCACTGGACCACAAGGCCCTTGGCATCATTCTTAGTATTATATTTATTTTTAAAATATCATATTTTTCTTTATAAGTATATAAATGCATTATTATTGATTTTTTAATATAAATATTGCATTTTTATATTGATATGACTCGTCTCATGAATAAATATTCGTGGGATAGTCTCACAGGAAATTCACTATTTTTTTTTAAAAAAAAAGTTAATTCGCTTAAACATGTAGTGGATCAATGGCTTATATATGTGGCAGGTTGAGATATATAATGATGAATTAAATTAATTAAAAGAATAAATTTTTAATAATCGAACAAGTTGAATAAAATCAGCATACGTTAACATAATTTAAAGTTAACTAAACAAAAGTCAACTGCAAATATATAAAGACGAAATTGATATTTCACCCAAAAACACAAATGAATTCCGTACCCATATCTGGATAGAAATTAATGTTCATCAGTGGATGCCTGGCATGTGGAAATTAAGCCTTAAGTTAAAGCATAAACCAGTGTCCACTACTTAATTATTATATACAATTAAAAAAATTATAATATTTATAATTTAATTCAATTTTCTCTTACTTTATTTAGGTGGTAAGAAAATCAGTCGAAGATGCGCACTATTTAAACTTCACTCTGGTATATAAGTCGCCAAACTACACAAGAAAATGTGTACTATGTAAATTTTACTCGTGTATCATGCTCTACTCGCTTAGTCATCCCTTCCATTAATAATTTATTTCAGTTTTCTTTTTTTTTTCTTTTTTTTTTTAGTGACGAGAGAAATTACTTGCCCCACAACTTGAGGATTTGCATTGAGTAAATTCTGCATACGTGTAATAACTCGTAAATCACACATGAGAAGTGAACTA
>CM008342.1:40908742-40921484 GCA_002525835.2 Ipomoea batatas | reverse complement strand
TACTAAATTACAATATTCATTGGATTTTAGAATTTACATGGCCTTTTTGGTTTCAAATTTCACCAAAAGTGGGGTACAGGCGGTACAGCTGCAAATCTGCTGTACTTCTGAGCAGCTCAAAATTTGTAGTTATCACTTCATATAGTTTTTTTTTTTGAAACACTTCATATAGTCTTCTATATGATGGAACAATTTCAGCATGGAACCCATAATCAAAGGAAGCCTTGATTCTGATTTTTATTTTTAAAATAATTTTAAATAAATTTCTTCTCAATTTTCATTTACCAAACGCAAAATTTCACATTAGAATGAAGTTTAGATTTTCTAATAATTTTTATTCTTAAATTTTTAGTTGACACTTAATAGTTGATAGTTCGAAGTTATTAATTAACGTTATTCCATGCATGAACAAATTAACTAAACAAATACATTATGAGAATTTATCTTTAATTTGTGCTTATTATTATTACTACTTTATTATTATTATTATTATTAAAATGATTGATTATATTTCTACCAGTCTTCAACAACACTCTAATAAATCTTTTGCTTAGAGGCCGACCAAAGTGATTCCAAATTCCATTTTCCACTTTAGCATTCTTGAGATGCTTATGCCCAATGCTTCTCTCAAGTCAAACGTGAAAATGGAATATATTTTTAGTACTACTTAAAAGTAACATAATTCTCTATGATTAACTACTACGATTCTGTATAATCCCTCACATTCGATATTCATTTGATATTTCATATTTGATACTAAATTTGATAAAATTAACTCTTACGGTGTTTTCTTTTGCCAGAAGAATAAAACTGTCATAATCTTATAAAGTCGATAATATACTTTATAACAACAAAAGAACCAAAATGACAAATCCCAAACATTTGAGAGACTAATTAATTGTTTTTTTTTCCCCTACTGATTACCTTTCCATCTATCTTTCTTGTTTTTCTCTTCAAAATAAAAACCAAACAAAAAAGGTTTGATTTGGTGAGGATGAGTATCCAAAGAAGACCTGCAAATGGCAAAAATAAACCATCAATGATTGGTGTATAATGGGAGCTTTAAGGGGTATGCAAGCAAATGGGGAATCTAATCCTTAAATGGAGAATTAAACAAAGAGTTCTCTTTAACTTCTTTCTTAATCTCTTCAATTCATTTGGATACTTTTCCAGTTAATGATTCTTGTAGAAAGCCTCACAGCCCGTAAATGTACCTTTCAATTGGCTTTCCCCAAAGCCTAAATACAGAATATATATTTCCTCATATAATGCACAATAAAGACCATTCTTTTCTTGCTTTTCTTTTTTCCACTTTTTATTTTTATTTTTTTTATTACTGCTTTCAAATGGGGTTGAAAAAGAATTTTTAGGTCTTGAGAATCTGAATCAAAGAAAAAAAAAAGTTTAGTGAGGATTGGATAACAAAGAATAGAATCTTTTACGTTTTTGGCAACTTTTATTATGGCAAAACATGCCCCGTGACTTCCGTCTAGTAGTGTTATATTTCTGTTTCTGTAACAAGATATAAATATCATTAAACATAAAATAGTGATTTGGAGTTTTGTTATTATTTTTGTGAGGAAAAAAAATAAATTATTTTAAAGTGTTGAGCTTTATAAACACACAATTGTCTTGGCACCTGCTCGGATATCCCTGTACTATGCTCTGTTAATATGGAATTAAATCTATATGATAATATTGTCATTAGGGTGGCTAATACATGTTTAGGAATTTAAATCTTTTGTCCCATAAAGTTTATACCAACACCACTAATTCAATGCTCTAATGTTCTTATTCACATGGTCTATTTAGCTAGGTAAACCCTTAGACAACCATTTATTTCGATTCTTTATTTTCTAGTTTTATTAAAAATAATTTTAGTAGAACTCATTTTCTAAATTTTATATTTTCCTTTCTTCAAAAAGTTTTAAAAAATATCTTCAATTAGTAAATGCTCCCTTAATATTCATAACTTTCTTTTCACTTGTATATAAGGTTTCGCTTCACACAATTATGCTATTTGTATTATTATGCATATAATAAAATTTCATGTCTCGATCTTTCTAGAATTTAACTATTTTATTAACGATGATATATTATAAGAAGCAAATGAATTATTTTGGCCAAGGAATAATGACACAATATGCACTCAGTTCAGAGATTTTATATTATTAGAGAATAAGTATATCTCAGTCTTGAAGTTGCATTTAATGGTTGTTTAGGTGCCATAAATCACTACTATTATATTATATATTATTCTTTTTTAAGAATATGCATTCAAAAGCCTTTGAGCTAGCTGGCCAGAACCTCAAAAGGAATAATAGTGGTCCAAACATGGGCCTTTTAGTTTCCAAGAACCCGATGGGCCTATTGCATTTCACTTTGGGCCCAGCTCTTATAATAGCCTTTTGATTTTTCTATTTCAGTCTGTTTTTAGCTCACCTGATAAAAATAGAAAGATATTATTTGAATCAGAACTTAGAAATTGACATAACTTATCACAAAGTTCTTCCCAAACCCCTCATGGCATGTTATATTCGACCTAGAATGCACATGCATGTAGTGCGTGTGTATATTATTCTACTAAAAATCTTATAATCTATTAAATTAACATACACTTCTATATAATTTTATTTTTGAATTTTTAGATATTTAAACAAGATATTAAATTTTTAAGTTGTAATTGACACATCAATACGTGCAAGTGTGCAACACATATAATGATATTTTATACTCACTGAAACTACATGGATTTTAGGTTACACCGAGACTATGACCATCACTATCACCATGTATGAAGTTGTACTACTAGATAACAATTGGCAATATTCTATGAATCACATTAATATTATGATGATGGATATGCATACATACATACTTTAATATACATCAATAATATATCTAATATTCTAATTTGATTTACATATCAATTTTAAAGAAAAGTAAATACATAGCTGCCTTCATCTTTTCACGATAGTTCATGCTATATATTATTTTTAGCATTAATAATAATAATAATAATAATAATAATAATAATAATAATAATAATCCGTAATAATAATGGGGAATATTCTCATAGTTGATGGACCCCGACAAAAGGGATATTCAAGAGGACAGCATTGGGAATATAAGCATCGCACGTGTCACGAGGAGAATCTCTGCCATGCAATGCATGCATTGGAGAGAGAATGAATGAAATAAATTTTGTAATTTTTTTTTTTAAAAAAAAAGGAAAAAAAGAAAAAAAAGAAAAAAGAAAGAAAGAAGGGAATCTAAACAAAAGGCTTTGGTTGGAGTCTTGTACGAGAAGCATGATTCTAGAAAGCGACCAACCTTCATTTATCTCTCCAATATTTATAATATTAACAATCCAAAAAATAAAAATAAATAAAGAATTCTATATATACAATCTTATTTAATTAAATGAATTTCAATGTAGCATTCTATATAATGTAAAATTAATTAAACGAAGTTCAAAGTAAAATTATTCAACCTATATTCAAGAATTGAATCTTTTTGGTATTGTTTTATTGTTTTTTTTTTTTTTGTTGTTTTATTTTTTGTTTTTTTTGGTATTGTTTAATTTGACTGAGATTTAATTATATTGATGTGAAGAAGAAGAAGAAGAAGAAGAAGAAGAAGAAGAAGAAGACAATAAATGAAGTTTAATATAACATTTCATACCATCCTTAAATTATAAGATAATTGTAGAATTTGTTTCTAAGTATTGTTACGGACTTGCTCACTTTTTGCCCATAAGCTATCATTGACGTTGCACTTTTCGTCCCTAAGCTAACTTCTCGTGCTCACTTTTCGTCCCTAATATTTTGTTAGTAAAGTGACGAAAAGTGCAACACCAATGATAGCATAGGGACAAATAGTGAGAAAGACCAACACTTAGTGATGAATTCTACAATTATCCTATAATTAACTTAGGGATGAAAAGTACAATTTTTCCTTAAAAAATATGGTATGTTTAATTAGATTGTCATAACTAAAAATGACAATTCTTTTTTTCCTGAATTACATGCTTATAATGTTCTTTTTCCTTGTATTATTCATGTGTCAATATTAGCCCCTCAATTATTTTAAAAGTGGCATTTTTTTTACACTTTATATAAAAATGGATATTTTTACCCTTAAAATAAGGACATAATAAGTATTTCATCTATTTTTCTCCTCCAATAAATTATTGCTTATATATGAAAATCAGAATAAATGCAAGAAATGGTAGACACCATTTACAAATTAAATATTATAATTATAATTTTAAACTAATGCTATTTAGTAAAGACTTAAACACAAATAATTCATTAATTCTAAATTAGCATTAATGAATTATTTGTGTTTAAGTTCTAATACTACTAGCATTACTTTAAAATTATAATTATAATATTTGCATATAGTATCTGTTATTTTTCACATTTATCATGATTCCATAATATAAGCAATAATTTGTTGGAGAAGAAAAATAAACGATCGAGATACTTGTTTTTTTTTAGAATCGATCGAGATACTTGTTTTGCACTTATTTTTAAAGATAAAAATGTCCATTTAATAGAAAGGGGAAAATAATCACTTTTAACGTAATTGAAGTGGCTAACGTGAATACATGAATAATTTAGGGGGCAAAAATGCTATAAGCATATAATTCAAGGGTAAAAAGTGTCATTTTCTGTGAATAATGTTAGCTTCAATAATGCTTCTTAATTAGTTTTCGTTAGGCTTGAGCTTGGATGGGTGAGTCTAGCATTATGCCATCCAAATGTGACACTAACTGCGTGCTAAACAAATATAAGAAAATAAAGTTATGTCTTTAATACTAGTCATAATTTTTAGAGTAGTGGTAAACCTTTGATTCTGGCGATGAGTATCATAGAAGGTTAGAATGAGAGTATTTTTTTTTTAAGGAAAATGTAATTACAACATTTTAAGCATAATGCACATATATATTAGCACTAAAAATATGGACAAAATTATAGAATATTTGTAGATTAGATGAAAACCAATGATTATTTCTCATTATCCCACAATTAATATAATAGCCATTATTTGATTTGCTATAAAATACTATACATCCTTTTCACTATAAAATGTTCTACAATCAAAGAGGAATGTATGTGACCACGCTCTACAACTCAATATATATATCAAGGAATTCAGTCTTCCGAATAATATTTCTATAAGTTCTCTACATTCTATCATATCATAGAGTTTGAAGTGACTTAGTTAAAAAAGAAAACATATGGTTAGTCACTATGATTTTCATATTTTTTTTGAAAGGAATGATTTTCATAATTTTAAAACTTTGATATGGTATCTTGTTTGCTACTTTATGTGATTTACTTTATATTTTCTTACAAATGTATATGTAACTATAAAGATAAACTCTCGATCAAATTAATTTCATCACACGTAGATAAGTATGGATGCTCTTACATTGAATAATTACTAATTGTACATGCATGGATTGGCTAATATTTAATTACTATACTTTTAGATTATTATAATTTAATTGAAAAAATAAACAATTGAACAAAATTTTAGTCACTTAAGATATTTAGCGGTAGGACCATAAAAATCAAGGGGAAAAACCTTCTCTCTTTTTTTTTAATATTATTTTCTTTTAAGTAGGTATGTAGCTCCTGGAAGGGTGGATGAATTAAGGTCCAAATCAGAAGGTGAAAGAGGAAACATCAATTCAGAATGTAGTATCATATTAAGATCGAATCATTAAACTTTGAATTATTTGATCGATCCATATGTGTAGTCATATGTTAATGACAAAATTCTCAAGTACATTGAAACGAAAGGACGATAATCTTATCATAATAATTAATGACTTCAATTCATGCATCAATCTTTATTTCTTGTTGCGACTGCTTTTTATATATATTAACTCGCAACCACATAAAATATAAATATTTTTAAAGGTGATAGCTTGAACTGTTTTACATTTTAATTAGTTTAATTTTTTTTTATTCAAAATGTCGTATATTATTTATATGCAACATCATAGTCTGGCATAAAAAATTATACATTGCATTTATTTGTATATATTGAAGTACATGTGTGATTGTGTGAATATAACAAAAAGGGTTCAATTCTTAATTGTGTGTGTTTTTTTTAAAACAGTGATACAATGCTATCTTTCTTTCTTAAATTTATTATCTTTTGATATGGCACTACTCGACTGATTTTTTTTTTCTTTTTTGTATTTGATTAATTCATTTTTATGGGATAATTGGCTCGACTAGCCCATGTTGAGTTTTGCGACCCAATCAAGGTATCTCAGTTTAACATAAGTGTGTGTTTGAAAAAAAAAATTACTTATTATGAAAATATTTTTCGGAAAATGAACAGAGTTGTGTAATTAAACATTTTAATTTTTTTAAAATATAATAATAATAATAATAATAATAATAATAATAATAATAATAATAATAATAATAAGTGGCAGTATGGTAGTGAACTGGTGGTGGTGGTGGCGGTGGCGACGGCGACGGTGGTAGTAGTGGCAATGTGGTACGTGGTGATGGTAGTGGTGGTGTAGTACTAGTGTTGAATTGGAAAAAAAAAAAAACTTGGTCAAAGCTATTTGATAGCGTTAATGTAAACGGGGTCTACGATTACGCTACGGATACGTGTGTTACGAGTGGTGAGTGATTTCGCTCGGTGGGTCTACCGGTCGACGACTGAACGGTTCGAAGCTATATCGCTCTACGAGTGACGAACAGTGATAAAGAGTAAGAGAAAGATAATGATCAAATCGCAAGTGTATTAGTCTAGTACTGATGAGTTCCAAATCTCCCAAGTGAGGGGTGTGATCCCCCTATTTATACTAAGCAGGTCACGTGAGTACTCAACGGATGACATGCGGATGGTCTGACGTGTCATGTCGGCATTGGTCACCTTGAACAGTCGCTCTGCAGGATCTCCGTGACGTGCTCGAGGTGGCAGAGCAATTACTCACAAAATGCCATCACTTGTCGCCTCGAGCATTGCAAACGATTAGAATCTTCGGGGAGCTCAAATGATTCCTATAGTTCGGAATCTCCTAGCTCCTTAGTAGGCTGCCCGTAGGGTGGCAATAAGTCGCCCGTAGGGTGGCAGTAAGTCAATTGTAGGGTGGCAGTAGGTCGCCCGTAGGGTGGTAATAGGTCGCCCGTAGGGTGGTAATAGGCCGACCTAGTGGTTGCTGACGAAGCGTAGAGTGGTCGATGCGGATCGACCGAGTGGTTGTCGACGGGGTGTAGAGTGGTCGATGCGGACCGACCGAGTGGTTGTTGACGGAGTGTAGAGTGGTCGATGCGGACCGACCGAGTGGTTGTCAAGTAGGGTGGCAAAGTGCGCGCCTAGTCCAATTGCGTATTTACCCATCACTATTAAAGTTAGTATTTGGCAAATAGCATATTTTATTAGCGGAATGAGGTCAAAATGCTAAAAATAGTATCTTTTTGGGACACCTTATTGCATTTATTTAGTTGATGAAAAGAATATTTTGCCCAATAATTTATATTTATATAATATCAAAAATTAATTTATATCTATATAATAATTAAAATAGAGAAATTTAGTTTTTAACCCTTGAATTATAGTAATATAATTTTTTCCTCTCAATTATAAGCACACCACATTTTCACCCTCAATTATCCTCAAATTGACTAATTTTACCCAATCCTTAACATAACTATTAAATAGGAAATATCAACCGGGAGAGACGGGAATATAAAATTTGAAGGACCTCTATATAATTTTAAACTACCTCTCCCTTTAATTATCATCACTCGTCAGAACAATCTAATAAGATACTCCCCTTTAACTAATAGTTTAAATCACATAAAAATCCTTCAAATTTCAAGTTTTCAGATGGCTTCATTAATATTTAACGATTTTGTTAAATGTTGAATACAATTAGCTACTTAGAGGATAACAAAGGGGAAAATGTGGTGTGTCTATATATAATTAATAAGGAAAGTGACTATATCACACTATAATTCAAGAGTCAAAAAGTGTAATTTTTCTTTAAAATGTAATCTAGCTAATTCGTGGTGGACTCCAAAACAACAACATCAACAATAATGATTTTAAAATAAATTAAATTATTAGAAAATTTATATCTAAAATATAAAATATTTTAAAAGTAATTAAATAGATAAAGCACAACAATGAAAACATTCATATCTTTATAGATTATTTTACATTATACCAGTTAAAACTTAAAACCAAACATCTTTTTATTAACAATTAATATTACTCATTGATCAAAATAACAAATACAATCTACCGCCGACATGGACAACTCAACTGATTACATGGATGAAATTTATCACAAGAGATCAATGATTAAGTCTCACCATCCATCCCATCTACGGAGAGACACTGCACATTAAATTGGTCACTTTCATTCCTCTTGAGAAATCATTGTACTCTCAGAGCATATTTAAACCTTTGTAAATTGTAATAGCCAAAATCCTTTTCAATAAATACAAATTATATTATTCTTTCCTCTCTTAAACTTTAGTAAATCATGACCATTAAGTTGTGGCAATTCTTAGACAGTGAAATATGATTTGAATGATTTTACAAGCTATATCAAACACCTTTAATAATTAAGAATCTACAAAAGTTAGTCCAACCATTTCATTTGAATTTGATTTTCATCTTAGCCATCCAATTCCATGTTCTAGCATAGCTAGGCCAAAACCCTAAAAGAAAAAAATCTTTATAAAAAAAATCTATTCACATACACTCACATACCTGGCATATATATCGACTTTAAAAAATACAGAATAGCAAGAATCATATTCGGGTAGAGATCCGAATTTTACTTAGAATCAATTAACAATAATCTAACAAAAGAAAAAGAAAATAATAAGAAAAGTAGCTAGAGAGAATCTCCTTACCTTCCAACCCACTTCAAAAAAGTAAGTAGCAGAAGAAGATTCCCAAAGGAGGAGGATTGAGTTAAGGTGTTTTAATGGAATAATTCTGTTGTATGTGCAGAGAGAGAGAGAGAGAGAGAGACACAATTTCTGGCTTTTAAGCTTTGTAGGCAATACATTGTTCCCTTAAAATTAGAGTCGTAGAATTGGAACTAACTCAGATCAGATATTCCTTCCTTATGCACTCTCAATATTATATTCTTTACAAATGAATGAAATTTAATGTCTTTCTCTTCAACATGAATACATCTTGCTTCGATACTATACTTTCATCAATTATACACTTACTTTGGTGCTTGGATTGATACTAAACACCATTTTTGAATATTTCCTCTCTTTTCTTATTCGGATATATCAAGTCATGCTAAAATTAGAGGAATGGAATTGATTGGAACCCATGACTGTAGGTTCACATTTTTGTTCAAATATTATTATTCCACCTGGCCTAATCAAATCTTCCCAAAAATAATAATGGGCATGTAATCCCTGTTGGGGGCGGCTTGGAAAGCCAAGTCTAGCATCCTACCATCGAAATGTGGCTTTCATTACTATGCAAGTAAAAGGAAATAAAGTTGCATAATCACTACTAACTATAGCTTTATGCGTAGTGGTAAGCGTTTGATCTTAACAATTAGGATCATAACAGGTCATGAGGGATTGCTGGGATTGTTGGCGGCATTCCAACATCCTGCTATCGAAACATAGCACTAACGGCTATGTAAGTAGAAGGAAATAAGCATTTGATCCTGTCATTTGAAATAGTAACAGAGGTACCACCACCCCACATAGTACTTAACAAATAAACAATTTAAAATCAAATAATATAAACTTACAAACAAAAACATTATATTATTATCATAATAAACAATAAATTAATTATTAATAAAATTTTATAAAATAAAACTTACAAACATGGACGGAGTTAAAAATCTTTTTGACGAGGGACGAGAAACCAAAGTCTTCAAAACGCGATTAAAATATTAAAACGTCTTGATCCCTTTAAATTAATAACTATGTCACCTATCACTAAGGTATGTACTTTGTCTTTAATTAAAAGTTGTGGGATATGTTTTCAAAAAAAAAAGTTGTGGGATATATATATATATATATNTAACAAAAAAAAATACAAAAAAAAAAATAAAGACAAAAGAGAGCCGTGTAAATGATGTGGGATCAAAATGATCCCACATTGAAAACATTTGAAAGAGGAGCACTTGAGCTCCTCTATATAAGAGGAGCATGGGAGTATGGCTCCTCTTCCAAATGTAATTGCTTGTTCCTTTGGAGAAGTCGAAAGACTCTCATTTAAGAAGCCTTAGCCTCAAAGGCTAGAAGCCTTTCGGCTTCTCAGTTTAATAGCTAAGAAGCCTTAGCCTCAAAGGCTAGAAGCCTTTCGGCTTCTCAGTTTAATAGCAGCGGTTTGGAGCGCCAAAGTTGGCGGATCCGTCAATAACTAAACATGCCCTTTGTTTCAAATTTTGTCCTCTAGTTAAATATTAATTTAATAAATTCGGGGTGGACATTTCGGTTCGAGTTATCTAAATAAAGTCGAACTAAACCGAAATCGAATCGAACCGTTAAGTTTTGGTTTTATCATTATTATTAAGGGATGTTAGCAAACCAAAGAACATGCAGCAAAATTACCTTGTTCACCCCAAGACTCTCCTATATGATAGGCCGTTTGACCTGAGAGCATAAGCAAGCATCACGTGTATTTTGTTTATTAGATGGGAGAGGAGGCCCATGATTCTAAGTGGCCTGTCTCTTGATTAGATCTTTATTTGTCTATTTTGAATTGTATTGTTGAACAGTTAAATGTTGTTGCAGTCACGCATGATAGAAAGAGTGATCATGTGGGCTACAGGGCCCCACGGCCTAAACCTCTGTTGAGGTTTAAAACTTCCTCTATCCTAGGGCATGCCCTAGTGTATCTTGTATAGTTTGTTTCTTTGGAATAAAATTTCACCTTTACCCCAAAAAAAAAAAAAAAAAAAAACGAAGAAGCTAATTGCCAACAAAATACCTTAACCTTTGCATCCGGTACGGTTTTGATTCGCCAACGTTGTGGTTGAGCCATTAAACTGAAACAACAATGAAAGCCAAAAACGTTCGGAGAATCTGCAAGATTTCGTAAATAAAATGAGATTAGAAGAGTTGGGAAGAAAAAATTGATTAGGGGAAAAGTGAAAGAAACCCTCACCTCTGTAGCCTCTGCCCTCTGATGTTTGGTTTGGGCCATTGCGGGTTATGGAAGCGAGTTTTTTCCACTTTTGGTCCTATGACTTTAGTGTTATCGTCAATTTAGGTAGACGACTTTCATTTTGTCACTTTTAGTCCTTGACTTTAATTTTTCCACTTTTAGTCCTTGACTTTGATTTTTTTTTCCACTTTTAGTCATTTCGGCCATCCGAGCGACAACTTTTAATCGAAATCAACAAATTGTTGTGCCATTAAGGGTAAAAGTGTATTTTGATAAAGTTCTAAATATATTTATAAATAAAATCAGATAAAAAATAGGAAAAAGAAACGTTATTTGCTTGTTCTGCTTCGCTTTTTAAGCAACAACTTTTAATCGGAATCAATAAAATATTGTGCCATTAAGTGTAAAATTGTCTATTGATAAATCTCTAAATACATTAAACGTTATTTACCATTAATGACACAATAATTTGTTGATTTCAATTAAAAGTTATCGCTCGGGTGACCGAAAGGACTAAAAGTGGAAAAAAAAATCAAAGTCAAGGACTAAAAGTGGCAAAAAAATTAAAGTCAAGGACTAATTAAGAGTGGCAAAATGAAAGTCGTGTACCTAAATTGACGGAAACACTAAAGTCATAGGACCAAAAGTGGAAAAAACTCTTATGGAAGCCGAAGGGAACCAGGATGCAAATCATCTTGACGGGTTTAAATTAAAGGAATATAATATTACTATCAGTTTTTTTTTCTTTTGAAGAAATAATATTACTATGCCAAAGACCTTGTGGTCTAGTGGCATCCGGTGTCCCGTTTAACACTCCCACATATATGACTCTTTGTGGTTCAGTATGTTCTTTGTGCGCATACATACTACAATGTAATATATGTTCATAACTACTTTCAACCTATTGCACAAAGAGTCAAACAGTTGCCTGGAGTGTAAACCGGGACACCGGGTGCCACTAGACCACAAGGTCTTTGGCAATAATATTACTATCAGTTAATTTCAAACATTTAATAATTTTTATCCTTTCACTTTCAATTGGACCATAAATGATCCCTTACTATTGATCTTTATCAATTTTCATCCTCAATTTTTAATTGACCATAAATAGTCCATTGACTATTAATTTTATTCTAAATTTGATCATCTAGTTAATAAACTCAAAGTGGACATTTCGATTCGGGTTATTCGAACCAAACCAAAACCGAACCGAATGGTTTCGGTTTGGTATAGTTCAGTTAAAAATCAAACCAAACTAGAAAATTGAATGGTTTATATATATATAATCCCTTTCTAATGTGAACTTGTGTACTCAACTGCACCATTGATTGTGCTTGATATGTGGTTTTTTTCTATTTAATTCCTTTTTTTAGGGGTATTTATGTGTTGGGGGTGTAATGGTACTTCTCATTTTGTATGATTACTAGTAGACGGTGCAGTGGTGTGGCCAATAATGTCGTAGGTGTGCAGTGGTGCTACCAATTTCGCAGTGCAATGCACACACGACATGGGTGTTGTATGCACGGTTCAGGGGTCGTGTGAGGTGCCCAGTGTTGACTTTCTTCTTGGGATGGAGTGAGTAGTAACAAAGGTGTGG
>CM008342.1:40896340-40908730 GCA_002525835.2 Ipomoea batatas | reverse complement strand
TTGCCTAAGTTTGTTTGTAAATTATTCTTTTGGGTTTTATTATGGGATGCAATGAAGCTATAGGTTTCTGTGTGTGAGGGGTCTACTGTTAATTTATTCCCAGAAATTAGAATGATTCATACGAAGGACTTATTATCAAAGACGAAACCATCAAATGAAAAGTGTCACATACAAATTTTAAGGAGGAATTTATTAAATCTTCAAAAAATTACAATTTGATTGAAATCGAATCAATGTATATCAAGATCCCAAAATAATCTATTAACTTGATAAGTAATGTACCAATTTTATGGAGGAATGCAAAACTCAACTAGGATAGTCAATAAATCTTTCAGTGGCCCCGTTTGGTAAATGTCTATTGGCTGATTAGGTTAGCTGATTGAGTTAGAAGGTATGATTAGTTGATAACATTGGCTGATTGAGGTATGATTAGTTGATAATATTGGCTGATTGTAGAAAGTTGTTTAGTAAAATTAGCTGTTAGCTGATAGCTATTTGGTATAATTTCTTTTCTCAAAAAGCTAATTGAAAAGGCTTCTTTGAGTAACCTTTTGAATTTTAGTATTTTGGAGTTACAAAAAACTTATTAACCATACAACTAATAATGGTCAAATAAGCCAAAATTGGCTGATAGGCTGATTATTTACCAAACAGGGTCAATATCACTTAGTAACTTGGACAATTTCAAATAATTGAATTGGCATTTTATGATATAAAAGGAGTGGTGCCTAACAAACTATAGTGTACATTAATAAATATTGATTCTTCATATGTAAAAATAATATATGTAGTCCGGTGATTGAGAAGACTGAAGACAATATGTTCTGGAGCGGTTATCATATTAACTACAATACCGCAATTGTTTTAAGACAATGACAATATTAGAATTACAATTCTATCACACAACCTAAGTTGCATTATACATACTCCATAGGAAATAGGGATGTGTGACCGTCACTAGTAGTTCAATTGGTTTTTAGGTGACAGATTGCACTCAAAGGAATAGAGGCATTAAAATGGAAACACCATTGCATTTCAGTCCTAAGAAACACTTGGCTAAGCAATAAGCATCGACATCACACCATCTGAAATAAAATTTAATGCAATTAAGTGAATTAACAGAAGCAAAAATTTNTGATTCAATTTGGATTCTATCCATGCTGAGATTCTTGAGCCATTTTAAAGCCTCCCTGACACCAATTGCTTCAATTTCCATAGGGAGGAAAAGACCCTCCCAGGGGACTTCCTTCGCAGCCACAAAACTGCCATTTGCATCCCGTAAGACAAAGCCCAATCCCATTTTTCTGTTAGTAGGGTGCAGAGCCGCATCAACATTGAGTTTGCACCATCCCACAGGAGGTTTAGACCATTTCTCTTCATAATTAGGAACACAACTTTGTTGGTGACTGTTCTGATTAGCAGACTGCCAATCCAATAGGTAAGATAGGGCACCTGAAACAACATCATAGGATGATAGTATAACATTATTCCAAACTTTCTCATTTCTAGCTACCCATATCTTCCAACATATAGAAATCAAAGAGCAGAGATCACTATCAGATAAAGAGGTGAAGTTTGATTCCATCCAGTCCAAGAATTCCCCATTATGAAAAAGAATTCCTTTATCAAATATATCCCAACAGCTCCTAGCCAATGGACATCTTATGAAAATGTGGGAAGCAGACTCATCCTCCAGATTACATAACTGACAGCAATTTGGAACTTGCACACATTTGACTCTTAATCGATCATAGGTGGGTAAAGATCCTGAACATACCTGCCATAGAAAGCATTTAATTTTAGGAGGTAGCTTCAGTTTCCAGCATCTAGTCCAGAACAATATCGGGTGAGATTGCATAGGACCAGAGAGTAATTTGTAGCAGCTCTTCACTGAGTATTCCCCTTTATCATCAGCCATCCACACTATTTTGTCCTTTGGTTTAAAGTCAGCAATTGGAGTGCTCTTGATCAAATCCACATCTGCAGGTAAGAACTTATGCTCAATCAGATCAATATTCCATTCATTATGTGCCACATTCAAGAGATCAGATACTTTGACAAGAGAATTGTTACTTGGAATGGGAGTTTGAATGAAAGGAGAATTAATATTAGGTAACCATGGATCCCCCCAGATGTAAATAGAAGTCCCGTCCCCCACTCTCCACCTATGGTTAGCTCTTACAACTTCTTGAGATTCAAGGATACTCCGCCAAATGAAAGATGGATTACCTCCTAGTTGGGCATCAAAAAAAGAAGTTGTGGAAAAGTATTTAGCTTTATAGACCCTAGCCATTAAGGAATTGGGGTATTGAATAATTCTCCAGGCTTGTTTGCCTAGAAGAGCAATGTTAAACTCTCGAATCCTTCTAAAACCCAAGCCACCCCTTTGTTTAGGGACGCAGAGATCTTCCCAACCTTTCCAGCGAATACCACTACTTCTTTCCCCTTCACACTTCCACCAAAAGGCGTTCATAGTTCTCTCAATTTCCCTACCCATTTCTAACGGAATAAGAAATACACTCATGGCATATGTCGGGATAGCTTGGATCACATTTTTTAGGAGAATTTCCCTCCCTGCCCTGGATAGAAAAGTGTTTGTCCAGCTGTTAATCCTACCCACCACTCTTTCTTTGATAAAACCAAGAATTTCGCGCTTGTTTCTGCCAATCAGAGAGGGGAGACCCAAATAATTTCCACTCATGTTACCCTCCCTCATATTTAGCGTCCTACATACCACTTCCTTCATTTCAGCATCTACATTCATACTAAAAGAAATAGTGGACTTTGAGTAATTAACCGCTTGACCCGAGGCTTCAACAAAAGAATCAATAATCCCCTTAATAATAGCCACCTCTGAGGAGTTTGCTTTACAATAAATGTAACAATCATCTGCGAAAAATAGGTTAGTAATCACAGGGGCCCCCCTTGCGATGGAAACCCCATGAACTTGACCTTCCCTAACTTTGCACTGGATCATAGAATGAAGGACCTCAAGTATGAGAATAAATAGATATGGTGAGATGGGATCACCTTGCCGGAGACCTCTATTAGGAGACACAGAACCAATATCCCTCCCACTCAACAACAGGGAATAGCTCACTGTAGAGACCATGTTCCATATCAGATTGACAAAATGATCAGAAAAACCCAAACGAACCAGAATACCCCTCAGAAATCCCCAGGATACACAATCATAAGCTTTACTAAGGTCAAGTTTAATTCCCACAAAGCCATTTTTCCCTTGACGCTTCCTTTTGAAGTAATGATTAATTTCAAAAGCAACCATTACATTGTCGGTTATTAGTATACCAGGAACAAAGGCAGTTTGAGACTCAGACACAATCTGGGATAGGAGGGGTTTGATTCTATTAGCTATGATCTTAGAAACCAACTTATAGAGTATATTACATAAAGAAATAGGACGTAAATCCCCCACAACCTCCGGTTTAGATTTTTTTGGTATAAGAACAATATGGGTGGCATTTAACTCAAAAGGAATTGAACCAGATTCAATGTACTCAGAACAGAAACGAAGCAAGTGAGGACTTAAGATGTCCCAAAAGTGCTGAAAAAAAGCAGGGCTAAGACCATCAGGTCCCGGGGATTTCCCTGGTTTCATATCAAAGAGGGCCATTTTAACTTCTTGTAAGATCACCTTTTGACACAAAAGGGAATTCTGAACATCAGTAATCTTTGATTGAATACAATCAAGAGCAGACTCATAAGAACCCCCAGAAGCCTTAAATAAATTAGTAAAATAGGAGGTAATCAGGGAATCAAGCCTTGTACCTTTGTCCACCCACAGTCCATCTTCAGCTCTAAGCCTGGAAATAGAGTTATTCTGCCGCCTCCTTCGCACCGAATTATGGAAATATGTTGAGTTTGAATCGCCTTCCTTAAGCCAGAACTGCTTTGCTCTTTGACGCCAATAATCGTTCTGGTGCTGCAACACTCTCAGATATTGGAATTGAGCTTCCTTAAATAAGACAAGGCCATGCCGATCCCTTCTATGTTTCAAGTTCTCCATCCTTGACCTCCAGAAAGTAATTCGTCTGTTAAAGTTAGTCGCATAGCCTCTGCCCCATTCCCAGATTGCTTTGCCACAGCTACCAAGTCTATCAATCAAACTCTGTCCTTGATACCTCGACCAACTTTCCACCATTACCTCTCTACAAATAGATTCCTTCAGCCAGAGATTTTCGAAGCGGAATCTCCTCCTTAAATTAAACGGGTTCTGCTGAGGTATGATTTGGAGATGGATAGGGATGTGGTCGCTCTTAGGAACCGAGATAGAGGATGCTTTTGCCTGATTGAACATCTCGCCCCAAAGATCAGAGATAAGGATCCTATCAAGTTTAGCTTCGATCCAATTAGCCGTACCCTTGGACCTTTCCCATGTAAATTGGTAGCCATCAAAGGCGAAATCCCTCAAACCACTGAATTCCACTGCCTCCGAGAAACCTTCAATGAGACTACGTGGTTGAGGATTCCCACCACGCTTCTCGTCTGGACTTAGAATGTCGTTGAAGTCACCCATAACGACCCAAGGGAGAAGATTGAGAGCTGACAAACGCTTTAAGAGATTCCAAGAATCAGAACGGCGATGTCGTTCCGGAACTCCATAGAAACCTGTGAATCTCCACCGGACATCACCTTGACTGAGGCAGACTTCAGAGTCAATATGATTAGGAGAATAGGACTTGATATCGACTTCGGTACCTTCCTTCCACAATATAGCTAGGTCCCCTTTCCGGCCTACACAATCCACGCTAAATAAACCCGAAAAGCCCAATTTGCGTTTAATGGGCTGCAGTTTCCTTAGACAAGCATAAGTTTCAACAAGAAAAATGATGTTGGGTTTCTTAAGGTGGACCAAGTCCACAAGAACCTGAACCGTCGAAGGGTTCCCAAGCCCACGACAGTTCCAAGAGATAACACTTATTGTTCTGGGCGGGCCTGATTCGCAGGTCCCGCCCTTAGCCCGTTTTTTTGGTTCAGTGCTTCACAAGAGAAATCCATAGGTTGAGTAGTGGGCCTATCAACTGGGCCTTCAAGGTCCACCCTACGCCTTTTCTGATCAAGGATCACAAGCCCAGTAGTGTAACTGTTACCTTCAGATAAGTCCATAGGAACCTCGTGGCTGGAATCTGTCTTATTCACATTTGCATCCGTTTGTGGGGAGGACACGTGGAGGTCTCTGACATCCGTAATGCCCCTGCTACTGCCATCTGTGAACGAGATACCGTGCATCGTACCACCACTACCCCCTGTCACTGGTGTACCCTGCTCGTAACAGAAAGACTGTACTGCCCCATCACGATTCTGCTGGTCGGTGTTACTCCACCAATTGCCAGAGGACGAAGATGATCGTCTGTTCATCGCCCTCAGCCATGGTCCAAAAGGCTTCTCCCCTTTCAGACTTGCACCTTCAAGTAACTTGTGACAAAATTTCTCCGTATGACCAATATGTCCGCACAAAAAATATAAGTGTGGTAATCGCTCGTAGCGGAAGGTGATCCACGACCACTCTCCTCCATTTCTTTTGATCCTCATTTTACCCAGGAGAGGCTTTGACACATTAACAGCCACTCTAATGCGTAAATAAGATTTAGTCCAACCATCAAAAGTATTTTCATCAATGCATATGAATTTGCCAATGAAATCGCCAATGACTTTAGCAGATTTTTCCGAGAAGAAACCCAGGGGTAAATCGTGAACTTGAATCCAGAAATCCGTGATGTCAAAGGACATGGATAGGGGCGGAACATCAGGGAGGAGACGGGCTAAAACTAAAAGGCTCTGTTCAAAAGCCCAAGGGCCATCGTCCAAAATCCTCTGAACAACAATCTCGTGGTAAAACTGGAAGAGATACGTGTTGAACGCTAGTTCTTTCACCACCATTCCTCCAGCAGGTCGCCATGCGCTGCCCATAGTATCTCTCATGAACGTAAACTTGATAGCCTTGTCGGTCATGAATCTGCCCACCAACGTGAACTGGAAATCTTCATTCTGGTCAAGGATCAGGCCGTCAGATTCGTCGTCATTAAGGTCCAGAGCTGCGTAGGCTTCTTCCAACTCTTCAGAGGTTTGCTATTGGATGCCGGGTTGGTTAGGAGGCAGAGGGCAGTTGTCCAAGTTCTGCATCAGGAGAGAGATGGGAGAAGGAACGGGGTTCTTGGAGGAAGAGGGCACATCCATAATAGAGTATTAAAATTGTGAACATGAACTTAAGTTTACATTGCAAGGTGGACCTGGGTCCATGGCATAACAACCCCTAAACATCACATAGCAACCCCCAAAGGCAAGTTTGTTATTCTTCCTAGGCTGTACTCAAACCACAATCCGGTTCTCTTCATGGATGAAGCAGGGTCCCCCCCCCCCACACACACAACAATAGTCGTCCAAGGCATTTCGAGGCAATGTGGTTGACGAGAGAGGATTATAGTAGTATCTGGAGAGAAGCCTCTCAATCGACAGATAACAACATTGTGGACATCATTGTAGACTTGTCCGAGAAAAGCTTCCAGTGGAATAGGAATGTTTTTGGAAATGTCTTTAAACGAAAAAGACACCTTGAAACAAGAATCCTAGGAATCCAAAGAGACACTAATTACACTTTGTCTGACGGCCTTCAGGCTCTCGAAAGATTGGATATTCTTGACCAAGAGGAAGCGTTGTGGTTTCAAAATCGAGGAAAGATTTAATAAGAGATGGTGATAAAAATACCAGATTCTATCATAACGCGACGGTGATTAGGAAGAGCATGAGTCGTGTTCGTTTCCTGAAGCTTCAAGAGAGTTGGACGGACGACCCAACATCTATTTCTTTCCACATTACTGACTATTTTACTTCTCTTTTTTGCAGGATGGTGCGGGAGGATGATTTAGACCTGGCAAATATTAATGATAACCATAAAATTTCTGCAGCTCAAGCTAACCGTCTGAGTCGCAGAGCAGCCTCGACGAAAGTTAAAAAAGCGGTTTTTGGTATGAAGAAATTTGGTAGTTTGGGCCGGGATGGGATTCAGGCGGTTTTTTACCAACACTTCTGTGAGGAGATTAGCCCAGCCTTAACTAAGTTGGTCAATCAAGCGATTGAAACAGGGTCGGTTCATAAATCTTTACTTCAAGCTTTCATGACCATTATTCCCAAGAAAGAAGCTCCAAAATCTGCAGCGGACTTCAGGCCTATTATGTTGCTCAATGTGGCCTTCAAAGTCATATCCAAAGTGTTGGTTAACAGGGTGAGACCTATCATGTGTAAGCTGATAGGTCCCCATCAGAATAGTTTCCTGCCGGGGAGATCTACTCTTGATAATGTTATCCTAACACAAGAAATTATGCATAATATGAATAGAAGGAAAGGTAAGAAGGGGCTCATGGTGGTCAAAGTTAACCTGTATAAAGCTTACGAGAGTGTTGACTAGAATTTCTTGGAGGAGACGACTATGGAGGGTTTTGGGTTCCCTAGAAGAATCATTGACTTCATCCTCTTTTATCTTAAAGAAAGTGAAATCTCTATCCTTTGGAATGGGGGTCGTTTCCCCTCCTTTACCCTAGGGAGGGGTCTTCGTCAAGGGGCTCCTTTAGGCTCTAGCTCCCTATTTATTCAATCTCATTATGGAGAAGCAGGCCTATGATATTCATAATGAGGTGTCTCGGGGAACTTGGAAATCGATTCGCATATTGAGAAGGGGGATTGGAATCTCTCACATCTTCTTTGCCGACGACCTTATGCTGTTTGGCGAGGCCACTAACCAACAAGCTGCTACGATGATGAATTGCCTTAACAAGTTTAGCAAGGCCTCCGGACTTAAGGTAAATCCCTCTAAATCTCAAATTTTTTGTTCTCCTAACACAAATGCAGGGTTAAAAAGGAGTATTTCAACTACAACAGGCATCCCCATATCTACCCATCTGGGGTCTTATATAGGGATCCCAATGCTCAGTAAATGGGTTTCCAAGGAGACATTCAACAATGTCATTGATAAAATGAGGAAAAACTAGCCTTTTGGAAGACTAGCTCCCTTAGCATGGCCAGGAGAAAAATTTTCGTCCAATATTCACTGGCTACGGTCCCGACCTACACAATGCAGTCCATGGCTCTCCTGGTTAGTGTTTGTAAGGAGATTGATAAAATTTGTAGAAACTTCCTATGGGGTCACTCGGAGGAGAATAAAAAAGTTCACACCATCAGTTGGTCTGATATTTGCAAACCACGGGATGAGGGCGGTTTTGGGGCTTAGGAAAACCAGGGATTTTAATCTCGCCTTCCTTACGAAACTCGGGTGGCATGTCCTCACCAATGATAACAAATTGTGGGTCAAAGTGTTAAAAGATAAATATATCAAAGATGGAGACCTTATCAGTAATAACGCCAACGCTAACTGTTCCTAGGACTGGCGGAGTATCATGAAGGGTAAAAATATTCTTGAAGATGGAGTGAAATGAAAGATAGGCTCTGGAAACTTGGTTAATTTTTGGCACGATTAGTGGACGGGTGATGGTCCCCTTGCGAATTCTCCCAATGTGAATGTGTTGGCCAACAATAGAAGCATTCAAGTTAACCAATTTATTGTCAATGGCAGCAGATGGAATGTGGAGGCTTTGGCTACTCTTCTGCCCAGCGACGCCATTAATACAATTCGTGCCACGCCGATTCCAATCAATAAGGACAAAGGGGACGTTCGCTCATGGCCTCATTCAGGTACAAGCTTTTTCACTATCAAATCTGCTTATTCTCTTATTTCAGGTATCCCTGAAGATCAAGGAAACTATGACTGGATCTGGAATCTACCATGCATAGAGAAGGTTAAATTGTTTATATGGAAAATTATTAATAACGAACTTCTCATCAACGCGAAACGCAAACGATACGGCTTGACTTAGGATGGTGATAGTGCGGTTTGTGGTGATGGGGAAGAAACTTTAGACCACAAGTTCAGAAGGTGCTTGCTGGCTACGGACTGTTGGAACTTGTCCAATCCTCCCACTGGTTTCAACGCAAATTCTCATGTCCCCTTCCAACACTAGATTGAAGAAAACTGTAAGGGAGGTTGCGGGTTACAGACATGCGACAACAAATGGCGGTGCAAATTTCCATACCTGCTTTGGAACATTTGGAAGTCAAGAAATGCATTTGTCTTCAACAACGTCACGATCCCTCCTAGCGAAACCTCAAGACGGGCTCAAACATCATGGTCCAATGCGGTGCAAACAATTTTGGGTTTTTTGGTCCCCGCCTCACCAGGGGTTCATTAAACTCAATTCTGACAGTGCCTGGAAGGCTAGTTTTGAGGCTTGCTAATGCGGGTGGTGTCTTCCGGGATCACCTTGTTTCATGGATCGTGGGCTTCACATCAAAGATAGGAATTGCTAACAGTTTCATTGCGGAGCTTTGGGGCCTCTGGGAAGGGCTTAACATCGCGATTAACCGAGGCTTCAAGAACGTGATTGCGGAATCTGAATCCAACTCGATGGTGTAAGCGGTGAATAATGAAGTTGATTCCAGACCGAAAACTGACACCCTCATTACTGACTGCAAACACTTGATTAGGCAATTTGAATTAATCCAAAAAATGATACATATGTATTTCTTTAATATCATGAAAAAAATAAAAAAAGAATAGTTTGAAACCAACCATATTAATTACTTGGGGGATTTGTTGACAATGAAAGTACTCAAATAACCCATTACCCAACAAATTGAAGCGGGAAACTACCTTTTAATATCTTTGGAATACATCATACTTTCAATTTTCAATTTTTTAGTAATTTATTTAATCTTTTTTCGTAAACTATGGATTTCTTTATCCACAATGCCTCATTCAACAATAATAGTTGAACCAAATGAACCCCAAGCAGAACACCTAAAGGAAAATCCATAGCTCCTATATCATAATCTCATTGCATGACGTTGTCATCTATGCTACCAACAATTACCGAATTGCAAATAACACACTACCAACAAAAAGGAAGAGAACAAATAGTAAAGATGAAGACAATGACAATGTTACTCAAAAGAGAATTAAGAACACTTAGAAAAATTCAAATTAAAAGTAGAATTTATTTAGACTATCATTTTTAGACCAAATATTTAGACTATCGATTTTACAAGGTTGCAAACATTTATTTTAGTAATAATTATAATGAATTTTCTATATTATCTTGGATTCATATACTTTGAGTTACATATTTAAATAAAAAAATTCGACATTCAATTACCTATGTATAAACTTCTCCTATATAATCTTACATTGATATTTTTTCAAATATTTATTTAAATATAAACATTCGCGCAATGCGCGTATAAAACTAATTAACTCAATAAGTCGTGTACAAATTTTATGGAGGAATGCAAAACTCAACTAGGAGTCTAGGATAGTCATTAAATCTTTCAATATAACGTATTAACTTGGGCAATTTCGAATAATTGAACTGGCATTTTTTATGATATAAAAGATATGGTGCCTAACAAACTATAATAAATTAATAAATATTGATTCTTCATATGTAAAAACAAATATGTAGTTCGAACAGATTGAGAAGACAATATACTATGTAGTCGTTATTTTAAAGAAACTGACAAAATATTAGAACTACATTGCATCAGAAAACCCAAATTGCATTATACATACTCTATAGGAAATAGGGATGTGTGACCGTCACAACTCACAAGTAGTTCAATTGGTCCTTAAGTAGCAAATTGCACCGAAAGAAATAGGGGCATTAAAATGGGAACACCATTCCATTTCAATCCTAAGAAACACTTGGCTAAACAATAAGCACCAACATCACATCATCTAAAGTAAAATTTAGTGCAATTAACAGAAGCAAAAATTTTAAAAAAGATATTCATGTAATCTACTGAACACATTAGAAAAGAATGTAAGGGGCCATCCTTATCTAAACAAAACATTTCAAGTTCCACCATCACCATTGCTTACATTTCTAAGTTGTATACAAACTGAAACAATCTAAGGTGCCATACTTATCTAACAAAACATTTCATGTTCCACCATCACCATTCATTACATTTATAAGTTGCATACAAACTGAAGCATGGTTAAACCAACGAGTCCTTAAGCATAGTCTTTGCCCTTGATGACAATTTGTGCTTTTGGAGATGCACGAGGGAAGCACAACAACTCCCTTAGGAGCTTGATCACCGTGCAACCATCTTCTATATACTGAGATTCCGTAATAACAACTCTTTCTAGTGTAGGGGATTTTGAGAGCAGCATTTTCACAAGAAGCATTTCAACCGTGTATCCACAAAACATTTTAATCTTGATTGTTTTAAGCATTTTTAGATCCTTACTAATAATGCAACTCTCTGGATCCTTCAAAAGTCTTGAACCAGCTTCTTTGTCATAATCTTCCATCCAGCTTCTTTGTCATAATCTTCCATGAAATCATCTTCCCTGTCATCATGATCTTCTATGTAATCATACTACAACTCAACAACAAATAAGATAAAGTAAAAAACATGTACAACCATGAGGAAATAAAGAAAGCAAAAAATCACGACGGGCAAATATAAAGGTTTCTGTCTCACAAAACTTACTTCTGCAATGTCCAGTTCACATAGATTGGGAGATTTTTGAAGCAACTGCAAAACACCCTTGAGCTGCTTTCCATAGGCAAACTCTAAACAATCCAGTTTGATTACTTGCAGATTTATTGCAGTTGGGAAGGAGGCTACTTCAGCATCTCTCCAATTCTTTAACAAAAACAAAAGATTATATGAGACTTGAAAACAACTCTAACAAACCAGAAGGAAAAGAATATTTAATCTGTCAATACTATATGAAGGAAGATAGATTCTCACGAAGAACAAGCAGCCCTCCATGTAAAGAACCTTAATTACTTTCAAATGAGGTGCAAGCCAGCTCGATTCAACCTTAGATATAAAACCAACAATAGACAAGCTTTCAAGTTTTGGAGCACTAATCTTAAAATTATTGATCCCTCTACAACTACTGAAATAAAGCTTCTCAAGATTAGGAATACTATACACAATTCCATTAACATTATGATTAAAGGCAACACCCGCGAAATGTAATGAAGTAACACAGGGAAAAACACAAGGAGCATTTAGTGGGAAATCAAAATCCACACCCCAGAGTCTCAGCTGCTTGATTGTCGGGCACGAGACTATACAAAGTGGCAGCTTAAATTGACTGTCACTGTCCCCTTGAGAGAAGGCAAGTTCCTCAACGCCATTTCTTGATAGAAAAAGAAACCACTTATCTAAATCGGACTGCTCCATCTTAGGATTAAGTAATCTGGGGGATTCGATTTCTAGACTAAACTTCTTCACGGGTCGAACACGCTGTAAGAGAATGTATGTTATTATTTTAACGTAAGGTATGGCGAGACTACGAACAGT
>CM008342.1:40833803-40850239 GCA_002525835.2 Ipomoea batatas | reverse complement strand
ATTATATTATCCATTTTAGTTAAAAAAAAATCTAATAAACACACACATAATGGGGCGAAGTGGGGGCAGGGCGCGACTGCCCCCATCGCCCCCACACCATCTATCCTTTTACGTACACTCTCATTCTTACTAATTTTGATACTTAGGTACGATAATCTTTCTTATTTAATCAACCTCTCGTACCTCGAGCACAATACATACTTTCCAAATCCTAAGCAAATATTTTTAATTACTTAAGAGTAGCACATTGTGTTCATATTTAGTAAAATTTTAATAATAATATTATTTTTTTTGTTTCATTCTTTATTCTTAAGAATACTAAAGAATATGACAATCATATGACCACCTCAACTAAGTTGGTCAGACTCTTAACTTGATAATCACAAAGTTACAAATTTGACTCCTAACAAAAATGCTTTATTTGAGATAATCAAGTTACCTTAAAATATTACCGCTACATCAATTCTATTAATATAAAATTAGAGCAAAATTCACTTTTAGTCCTCGACTATTGTGGCATTCTCATATTTAGTCATATTCTTTTAATTTTGTCATATTACATACCTGACTTTGAACAACTTCCACTTTTAGTACTCGACTATTGTGGCATTGCCACATTTAATCATATTCTTTTAATATTGTCATATTAAATCCATGACTTTCAGCAACATCCACTTTTAGTCCCTGATTATTATGGTATTGCCACATTTAGTCATATTCTTTTAATTTTTCCATATTACATCCATGTCTTTCTGTTAAAAATTTCATTGTTTACCGTTAGAATTGACAAATAACAAAGAAAAAAATCCTTACACATATCGTAACTCATATTTCAAACACATTAGAAATATCGTAAATATCAAAGGATGTAATATCGTAACTCATAGAAATATGATTTACGATATGTATAACGATTTTTTTTCTTTTGTTATATGTCAATTTAAGGGTATCACTGTGTTTCAATGTCGTAACTCATATTTTTAACGGTAAAATAATGACATTTTTAATGGAAGATTAATGGTGGCAATCAAATGAGAAATCATGGATGCAATATTGCAAAATTAAAAGAATATGACTAAATGTGGCAATGCCACAATAGTCAAGGTTAAAAGTGGATCGGAGGTTGTTCAAAGTCAAGGCTATAATATGGCAATATTAAAATAATATGACTAAATGTGACAATGATACAATAGTCGAGGACTAAAAGTGGAATTTACTCTATAAGATTACTAAATTAATGTTATTTGAACCAAACAAGGTAATGTGATTTAATATTAATTACTTAAGTAATGTGATCAAGTTATAATGTTAAATAAGCATAATGCATATATATGCCATTATGGATGAAATATCTTATATTCTAAATACAGTAAGATATTAACATTGAAAAGAAGAAAGGGAAAATAAGATATGAGATATTTGCCCAGAATTTAAATGCCTTTCGGCCTTTCGGGCACATGTCCACATAGTTGTTTGTCACATTGATGCATAAGTTTTAACTAATTTATTAATTTCACATGTCTCATTTGCTGTTTATTGATCAATTCAATGCTTCATTTTATATTTCTTTTTGTTTAATAAAACTCTCTCTCTCTATATATATATATATATATAATCAAATAAGAATTTGCTCGCATGAGAGAACTACAAACCAACTAGAGTTGTCTATCTAAAAAGATTTAATGGCTTTAAAACATAGAGATGTGAAAAAAAATGTGGTGACATTTTCGTAAATAATTTGAACTTTAAGTGCAAGTAATAACACTATGGAGTACACTTAGCAACACCATGGAGTGCATCCCGTGATATGCGTAGGTGCAATATATTGTCTACATTTTATAATTTATGGTTTAGTTTTTTTTTTTTTTTTTGGTTTAATTTTTTAAAATTTGATTTAAAAGTTCATTTTAGAGTTTAGTAGTGATGGTTTTATAGAATCGAGTATGGATATAAAAAAAATAGGGGTAGAAAATAATAATTATAATTTTATTATTATTATTATTATTATTATTATTAATTATTATTAATCAAAGCCCTAGGCTCAAAGAATAAATAGATAAATAATGCAATAAAGCCCAAATAAAAGGGCTATGACTAGTCGACTATAGTTGGACCCAATAGGAATTGAACATGGGTCTAGGACTTGAAAGTCACCAAGGTACGAGAGATATGATGAGCCAAGTGATGATACCTAAAGAAGGGGCATGGGGTTCCTTTTATAGCACTACGAAAACAAACGCGATTTAGCGACGGATTAGCAACGAAATAAGTCCGTCACAAAAATTCTCCTCGCTAGAATTTAATGATAAAAATTTTCCGTCGCTAAGTAAAATAAATTCATCGCTAAATTTCTTCCAGCGACAAATATAAAATTTGTGAGAGAATAACGACGACAACTTTTGTCGCTAAATCTAGCGACGGAAACTTTGTCACTAAATCAAGAAATCTGTCGCTAATTTCCTAGTTTGAAGATCGGGTGACGAATTTGAAAGTGAATAGCAATGGATATTTTCGTCACTAATTATATATATTTTTAAAAAAATATTTTATTTATTTAATTAAAAAATCTCTATTTTTTTTAATTTATCTGTCAAAGCTTAAAATCCATATTAACACACTATATCTAACACTATTATCATCAACACTACCTAATACTATCAAATTACCATCAAACTTTATATTATCATAAACTTATACTAACACAATACTTAAAATCACACTTTAATACAATAATATATATCATAAAAACACAATATTATCAAATCACAACTGCAGTTACCAAGTGTGTGGTCTTCATTTGCTTTTCACCTTATTGTCTACCTGGCCCACCTGTCTTGCTTTCCATACCCACACATTCATTACGTGCCTACCTCTCATTCCTTACACCCATCCATAACTCCTTTTATGCACTCCCTTCGTACCCGCTACGTATTGCTCAACCCCTACTGCCCACGCCTCGACCTGGGTGTTCATTGGGCCCCTTGCCAGTTAGGCACCGGCTGATCGTGTCCCCTTCATCTTCAACTGCCTCACCTAATAATTATAGTTGACTATCCCTTGATACACAATGTGTGAGGTAGTCTAACTGGTTAGTAACTATGTAACTAACTTGCATGTTGCGGGTTTGATTCTTCCTAACCTCACCTCCTTAACAATTTGCTCTCTCTTCAATACCCACTCTCTCTTCAACACTCACCTTCACTGATCCTACTGTCGGTGCAATAGTCAAGCCTCGGCATAGGGGGGTTCCATCCCCCCTTTTGTTGGCTTACTTACCCCCTTAGCTTCAAGTTCAATTTATAGTTTTCCTTTAGAGTGCGCTAACAACAATATAAAGTACACCATCAACAGTAAATGTGCACCTAATATTATTATTAATTGCACCGAATGTGAAAGTTAATTGCACTTAGGGTTCACATTTTAACAGTGTAAAGTGCATCTAGCGTTAATCTAGCGTTATTATTAATTGCACCAAATGTGAAAGTTAACTGGATTAGGGGTGATTCACCTTTAAATTTATGGTTTAGTTTTTTCTATTTAGTTTTAAGAGTTCACTTTTTACTATTTAGAAGTTTAAATTTTATTGTTTAACTTTGAATTTAGTTTTCTGGATATATTAACATATGCACTCTCTAGTTTTACTTATTTGTACTCTATAGTGTTGTTAATTGTACTTTAAAGTTTGAGTTATTTACAAAATACCACAAATTTTTTTCTATAATTGCTTCTAATCCATTAGATCTTTCCAAATTGACGACTTTGATTAGTTCCTAGTTTTCTTATGAGCGACAATTCTCACAGGAGTGTGCATATATATATATATATATATATATATATATATATAGAGAGAGAGAGAGAGAGAGAGAGAGAGGGGCTTAAGATCATGTGATGAGAGCAATACCATAGGAGAGTAATAAAAACCAATCTCAATCTTACATCTGTAAAAGTTCAACGGATCTGATCAGGTTTAAAAAATATATAATGACATTTTCATAATTATCATCAACTTTACTATGCAAACTTGAACATTTAAATATGCGACTTTAACAACTAAATATGCAAATCTGATAAATTTTATAAAATCAACTAAAAACTAAATTTTAAATCTAAACCTTAAATAATGCTAGACCTTACGCATTAATACTAAATATGCAAAATTTTAATACTAATGTGCAAAATGTTAATATTAAATGTGCAAACTTGGAAAAGTATGAAAATTGTAGATTCTAGTGTTCAAGTTTGCATAGTAAAATTGGTAATAATTACGAAAACACTACCGCATTTTTTAAAAAAAATTTGATATGATCCGTCTAGTTTTTCCATATGCAAGGTTGGGATTGGTTCTTATTTCTCTTTTAATAACTTGTTCTCATTTGATCCAATATAATATATCATTTTTAAAATATGTGGATGCCACGTCAACTCGCCAAATAAATTTAAAATTTTTAATTAATAAATAATTTACAAGTTACCTAAAGGTAACCTACAAAATAGTGTAATTACATTTATCTTTTGTAAGTTTGAGATTTTAATTGAAAGTTTTTGAAGTTGAAGAGCTTAATTGCACAGTTGAATATAGTCAGAGGACTTATTCACCCTTTATCTCATACAAATACTACTCGTTAAGGTCAACTAATTTTGACTAAGCAAATCGCATGCAAGATGATTTACGATAAGTCATCAGCCCAAAAAACCCAAGAATGCAGAGAACAAAAAGCAATGTGTGTGAAGCTTCCTAGAGAGGAGGAGAATCCTAATTCTAGAGAGGGAGAGTCACTCTCACTTCCCATGCAAAGCTTTTCTTATTTTTAAAAAATTGTAATTTATACCCTTCATAAATATGCTAATTATCAATGTCATTCTTATATTTTTAATGGTGTAAATGTGGTTATCCGTCGTTTTCTCTGCTTGAAGACCACACTTTTTTTCCTCTGTTTTTCTTTCTTTGCTTGTTCTCCTCCCGCCAATAACAATGCTTTTCCTTCTTCTTATTAGGGGAGAGGCAATATATATCACGTTTTGAAAATTGATATATAACATTTACACTACTAATAATTTAAAGGTGGCATTAATAATTGACAAAATTGTAAGGGCATAAATTACTGTTTTTCCTTATTATAATAATGTTGGCAGCACAGCAATTCTACCAACAGCTTACAATTTGATGTTGGCAGCACAGCAATTCTACCAAAAGCTTACAATTTAGCATTTACATAAGTGGAATGTGTGACACACTGACACAAGCCATCACAGCTCAATGAGAAACATAAGCAAGACACGCTAGTCAATTTTAGTTGGAACTAATGTCCATTTTTTACACTTTCCCACTTCAAAAAAAAAAAAAGAAGAACAAACAAACAAACCAACAAGACAAGGGAAACCAAGTTAATTTACTTAGTTAACTTTAGTTTGGTGCCTTTTAAGGGGATATTTTTCTTCTCTTCTTTTTTTTTTTTTAAATTGAAAAAATAGGTTATAACAATATTTATTTGTACAATTTACATATGATTAATCATAACACTTATTCTTATATCATTTATGAAATAGGACTTGAACTTGAGAGGTTAATTCAAACAATAAGGGGCCATAAATGTTAGTTCAATCACATACGATTGAATTGGCACCTTTTAATCTTTTATTCAATCATTTGTACCTGATAGAGTGATAGAGTTTATGCTTTGTTAGTGGTAAGGGTGTAAATCAATCAAACTATTCATGAACTACTCGAGCTAGGTTTGATTCTATCACTATCAAGTCGAAATCAAGTAATAAAACCAAACTGATTTTGAACTTCTTAATACTTGGCTTGAGTAGCTTGCGAGCCTAATCAAGTTTTATTATTATTATTATTCTTATTATTATTATTATCATTTTATACACACAATAATTTAACTAATATATTTATATTTTCTTGTTATAAAATACTAAAATGCTATAACGAAGATATATAATATTGAGTTTTGTTTTAATATTTGATTGTAAAATATTTATTATTATAATTTGTGTAAAAATATAAAAATAAAAATCTTTATTAAACATATTCAAACCAAGTTTAAATTGCTCGAACTTGATCTCAAAAAATTAGAGCTCAGTCGAGCTTGAGACAAGCTCAAGTTTTGATTTTTTGAATCGAGCCGAATTTCAACCTTTGACTATTCAAGCTCAGCTCGACTCAATTATACCCTTAGTTGGCAACTAATACTATTAGCTTGGATTAACCGAAATTTCTGTACTTGTTTCTAATTTGTGTTTTTCTACCCTTAGTGTCCCAAAAAACAATAAATAAAATAATATAACAACCTATACCAGCTAAGGTTTAATTCTTTATTGGCATTGGTTGAGGAATAACTTAATCATGAATTGGTAAGGTCCCAATCTTCTATCCATTTCAACCAAGTAGGCTCTCAAGCACAATTTCAATTTCATACTATAAATATATGCCTCACTTTGGTGCATTATCCCAAAACACATAACCAAAAATTGTAGCTAGCAATGGGGATTTCATGCTTTTTCTTGGCTTGCTTGTTTTTGGTGTCTTTGGGGCTCATTCATGTGATCAATGGGCAGCCTTTAGTCCCTGCATTCATATTGTTTGGGGACTCCATAGTTGACCAGGGCAACAACAACAATCTTGAAACCCTTGTCAAAGCTAACTTCCCTCCCTATGGAAGAGACTACCCCAAACACATACCAACTGGCAGGTTTTGCAATGGAAAGCTTGCCTCCGACTTTACAGGTATTCCAATGTTACTTTTGATCCCTAGGTTTTTGTGATATTACTATATATGGGTGATATGACTAGTACTATCAAAGCGAGCCGGCTCGCCCCATACGGGTTGGTGGGCCCACGGGCTGCGGGCCTTAGCGGACCAGGCTCGTTATGCCCGCTCTTTCACGGGACATTTTTTATAGCCATAACTCGACCCACTGCGGGGCGACCGGTCGGGCTTCAGCCCACTTTGACAGTACTAGATATGACTCTCAATTATCAATTTTTTTTTCACTATTAGGGTGTGTTTGGTAACCTGGAAAATGATTTTCGCAATCATTTTCCGGGCTTTTGGTATTTGGCAACGTCCGGAAAATGTGGTCAACGGAAAATAACTCAATTTTTTGGAAAATGACTTCGGTGCGAGAGAGGGACGACTCAAGCCGTCCCTCTCTGACTCTCTCTGTCCGGCACACTGGTTTCCATCGGCTCTGGAGCGAGGTTTTTTTTTTTAATAATAAATATTATTAGTTTTTATATTTTTATATATTTTTATATTTTAAATAAAATAATAAAAATATATAATTATACATTTCTACTCATTCTTTAGAAAATGAACCAAACACACAATTAGTCTCTCGATTTTGAATTATTATTCACTTTTAGTCTTTCCATTAAGTTTTTTAGTTAAACACCACTTGAAAACTCGTCAAAAAACAATTAATTCATCAGGTGATGAATGACCAGAAAACTTGCTGGAAATCTGGAATGATTAAAAATTCCAAGTCAAGGAACTAGTAACGAAAATATGATTGAAAACTATAAATGAAAATGCAACAAAAGTCGAAGGGCTACAAGTGAAAATTCCCTATTAACGTTGACAATAGTTGTGTTGTGATAATATAAAACACTACCTTAAAAACGATTTCAAACATTAAAATTGTGTATGCATTGCAAGCTACGATAGCATACAGTAGCGATAGTTTTGTTCCTGGTCTCCCAAAAAGGGAACTAATGAAAAGTATCATTCCCCTTTTTCTTTACCAAGTTCTTTAACTATAAACTACTAACTTATAGTATACATTGCAATGCAGCTGAGAATTTGGGCTTCAATTCATCTCCACCGGCTTATCTAAGCCACACAGCCAAAGGGAAACATCTCTTGACTGGAGCCAATTTTGCATCAGCTTCCTCTGGTTACTACGATCTTACAGCAAAACTATTTGTAAGCAAATACTTATACCCATCTATCATCACAATGAGTGCATTGGAATAACCGAACAGGACGAGAACAACCCCAACCAAATTGATCAGACTATTGACTTGATAACCGCAATGTGACTACCAACGGAACAGCCCATTGGCCTTCTTTTCTGCGGATTTTTCTCGTCCCCTAAAAACAAATTGGAATAACTTAACAGGGGACAACCCCAACCAAGTTGGTCAGACTATTGACTTGATAACCACAATGTGACTACCAGCGGAACAACCCATTGACCTTCTTTTCTGCGGCTTTTCCTCGTCCCCTAAAAACAAATTGGAATAACCGAACAGGGGACAACCCCAACCAAGTTGGTCAGTCGTCAGATTATTGAATTGATAACCAAAATATGACTACTAGCGGAACAGCCCATTGGCCTCTTTTCTATGTGCAAGTTTTCCTCGTCCCCTAAAAACAAATTGGAATAAATTTTGTGTTGTTTTTGGTGCTGCAGAATACAATTCCACTCAGCACACAGTTGGAGTACTACAAGGAATATCAGAAGAAGGTGGTGAAACTTGTGGGAAAAGTGAATGCCACTTCACTCATAAATGGCTCAGTTCACTTTGTGAGTGCTGGAAGCAGTGATTTTCTTCAGAATTACTTTGTTAATCCTCTGCTGTTCGAGGCTTACACTCCTGACCAGTTCTCAGACATCCTCATAAAATCCTATGCCAAATTCGTGCAGGTCGAAAAAGGATCTATCTATCAGTTTAATTTTTTAATTTACCACATAAAATCGATGCCAGTCCCCAGAAACGGCGCCATTTGATCTTGATATATGGTTTTTCTTTGCTTTTACTGATAGGAACTGTATGAACTGGGAGCAAGGAAGATTGGAGTGACAACACTGCCACCAATTGGATGTGTACCGGCCGCCATTACAATCTTTGGTGAAGGCAGCAATAAGTGTGTGAAAAAGTTGAACAAAGCAGCCATTTCTTTCAACAGGAAGCTCAATGCTACCTCTATCAAGTTGCAGCAGAAGCTCTCCGGCCTCAATCTCGTTGTCCTTGACATTTACCAGCCCCTCCTTGACCTTGTCACCCATCCAACGGATCACGGTAAGTTAACTGCTAATACAATTACACGCAGACTTTTAACTATTATAATGGCATGTTTTGTAGAGAGCAATTGCAATTCCTTTCTCACTTAACTCAAGTGAAAATTTTCAGAGTTTTGTCGGAAGGAATTGCAATTCCATATAATTACAATTTCTCAAATTTGATGATTTGCGAATCTCACATTCCCTACGAATTGCAATTCCGTAATATATGGGAAAAAACTTTGGAGTGCGAGTACTAAATTGTCCTCCCTAAAAATCATTCATCTTTCTCTAGAATACTCACATTTTAGTCTTTATACTATTTATTATTATTTTATTTCAATTCTCATATATACTGAACGAACGCTATAATTGAGATTTTCACCAAACGCCAAGGTTCGATCCTTAGCTTTGAGTATCGAACAACCTTAAACCTCCAAGTCAATTATCACAACCAATAGAGGTGCCCCTAATTCAGTAAGAGAATTAGCCGCGGGATGAAAACTCTGGTTTACACCTAAAAAATTGAAATTTTTAGTAATTATATTTCTGACTTTCTGTCTACCAAATAGTGAAATTTAAATTCGTACTTTATTCCCTCCGACTTTAATTTCGAGAGAATACAGAATTACAATAACTGTCCTCTATAATTCTCTGTTTGCAACGAAAAGGTGGGGTGTGTTTGCAGGGTTCTTTGAAGCAAGAAAGGCATGTTGTGGGACAGGGCTGGTGGAGACATCTTTTCTGTGCAACGCAGAGTCTCCGGGGACGTGTAAAAACGCGACGGAGTATGTTTTCTGGGATGGCTTTCATCCCACACAGGCAGCCAACCAAGTTTTGTCTGATGACTTGCTTGCCGCTGGCCTTTCCCTCATCGGCTAATTAACTAATTCATTGCATATAAATACACTATAAGTTTAACTTCAAGAAATTTGTGATTTGTGTTTTTGTGTTGTCATATTGGTATTGTAATCAAATAACAGAGAGTGAGTGTGTATTCAAGCCAGCTTTATACAATGTTTATGCAATTTCGTATTTTTTGTAAGCAATATGAAAAGAAACAAAGTTATATATGCCAGAGTATTCTGGCGACATCAATCACAACCATGTACCTTTGACCCTTCACAAGTCACAACCATGTACTTTTGACCCTTCAAACCTGGGTAGAAATGTAATACTATCTCCTCATCAGGGCCAGTTTCTTCTTTGTCACTAATTGATTTCAGAAGACTTATGAGCAGTTGTCTCTTAATTGTTATGATGTTGCGGTGCAACAACCCATGCCATGCTTTCGGGCCTATTAATTATAGTTGTCATATGTATCAATTTTGTGTATACATTTACCATGCAGTAAATTAAAGAAGATCAGATCTTGCTCTTTTGACAGTAGTTCGATCTCATCGATCAGGAGTGAAATCATACTAAAAACTGCACACCAACACTCATTTGCAGGCATGCTAGCTGTTAGCAAATTGGACATGATCGAGTCTCTTCTTCATGGCTCCCAAGTTTTTCAACCACTACAGTCTGCCTTGCCGGCTTCATCAATAATGTTCCTTTAATTTGGCCTTCAACTCGATCTAGGAATTTCAACTTAATTGCATTCATCAACCACACGTACCAACCCCAGATAGATGCAGAATGTATGTATGTGCCTAACCATGCCATCTACAAATTAAAGTATTTAATCAAACATTTCATATTTCCAACAAAAATGTTTAACATAACTTCTGCAAATCATTAGGGCCCACACCACCTAAAACAAATCAAAACCAGGAAATTAAAACTTTCTAATCTATGAAAAACATGTTCTGTTCTTCTTGTAGAATAATGTTCGTTGTCTCCAGTGAGATATGCCTGCTGCAATCAAATTTCAAGTAGCTAAAATGCTGCAATCATAATTCTGTAATCTTGAAAACCTACCATTCTGAGCTCTGGCTAAAATTAAAGTGCAGGACCCTTCATTATGCTATTGTGAACAAAACCAATATTGAATTCAGAAAATCAAGAAAAACAAAAAAATGTGTGCTTCAAAATTAAGGTTTTAATTACATACAATATACAAGTGAACAAAGTATGAATATATATATAGGGATAGAAAATTGAACTCAGTATTGCATTGCACATACATCATGCATGATTCAGAAACTAACAGATCAGAGGGTACATTACATCTATCAAAAAAGCAAATTAAAGCTGAAATGCCAAAACCAACCACTGGGATGCTTTCTTTAAGCAAAACAATCTTCTTAATTAGTTTGTTAACACTCATATCATCAACCTAACTCCAACAAGATGTCTGCATATATATGCATCAAAAACACACACACAGACATATTGCAAATCTAAGCTTCAAGAGTATTTTAAAGTTTTAAGCTTCCAATTCGGTACTAAAATACAAGACATGAATTTTGAGCACTCCCCAGAGTTTTGTGATTGTCTGATATGAATCCAACAACTAAACTCCAAGAAATAGATAGCATGCATGCATATATTCATTATCCATGAATTCTTGCAAGCATTGGGATCTTGAATGAGTTTCTACAAACGCCTGCCCACCCTGGCTGCAATACTCTCCCTCTCTCTGCCCATCAGATTTGTTCAGCTCTGATCTTTGCCTTTGAGCCAACACATTGAAAGCTTCCAAATATTACCTGATCTGTAGTCATTTCAATTGGGAATATAATATAATATAATGTAGTACTTCAATAACCAATTTCATTTCAATTTAATATAATTTAATTTGAGGAATTATAGCCACAACAGGAGTGAAAATATAGTATGAAGTGTATAGTAGAAGAAGCATTAATTAATTAAAAGAAGACTATTGTGCTGCTATGAGAAGTCCGTGTACTGTATGTACTGGACTAGCAAGTGAAAACTAGCATTACACATTGGCTCTCTATATGCAGATCAACACTGAAAATAATCTATGTAATTAAAATATCTTCCATCTTCTTGTAAAGTAATGTTGTTGCCTGTGCTATGAAAAATGCATGAATCAAACTGCAAATATAGTCCTGTATGTATATAATTACAATTCTGTGTTCTTGAAAACATACCATTGTTGTCTTCTGCCTAAAAGTGAACAAGGTATCAATTATCAGTTATCCACTTCTGACTCTGATTCTTCTTCGCTCAGGCCGTTCTCTGATTCAAAAACCTGCCATATGAGTCACTAAATTTAATTAAATTTGGTTGGCTCAACTTGCAAAAATGCAATTGAGAAAGAGAAAGCTAAGGGTGACGTACATCTAATGTTCCTTCCTCAATAACAACCATATTGTCGTTTCCATAGTCACGTTGCTGGTCCTGAATTTTCTTTGCTGATTCCACAGCAGAATGAAGACATGCCGTTAATTTGATTGACTTCAATGTTGAAATTTCAGCGAAGTCAATTGGGATATCTCTCAATTCATAGCAATACCTAGTACATAGGTGCTCAAGTTTTGGGAAATTATGACTACTAGCTTTCCAATGCTTGAAATCACATTGAGCAATAGCTAAAGTAATTAACTGGCAAAATATCACTTCCTCTTGTATTTCCCATTTATTACCTACGCATGAGTTCCATAGTAATTTGAGCACCTCTAGTCTAGGCAACTTGCTAAGAATATTAATTTTCTCCCATTCAAATCCCATATCATTTAATGCCAACTTCTTAAGGTTTTTCAAGAGAACAATATCGTTAGTAATTGGAATATGTGTTTCACGTCTACCTGAAATCCAAAGTCCCTCGAGCTGCTCTAAATAGGCTAAGTTCGCAATGTAAGCATTACTCTCATTGCCTTCACATACAATACGTACCTTCTTCAAGCAGGGAATATTGGCAACGTATTCTTCTGAGCAATCTTCAGCTCTCATCCAATCAAGTTTATGAACAAAATTCGGAGGATTTCCACAAAAAAAATAGTCTTTACAACTAATATAGTGTAGTTGTGGAAACTCCAAATAATTCCTTCCTTCATCTAATCTATATATTACTTTTCCAAATGAATGAAGTGTTTGAAGATTCCAAGACCTTGACAATTCTATACTCTCTCTACATCTTGACTTTAAGAATCCTTGATCTCTGGACAGTTCTATACCATTTGGAACTCCTAGGAATCTCAAATGGAAAAAATCCACTATATTTTGGTGCCTTACACGTGTACCATAGCAGAAGAGTACTCTCAGTAGATTGCACTTCTTAAAATTTGAAAATGATTTCCTCCATAAAAAACTGAAGAACGATCTATAGCTTTTCAAAGTATAATGTTGTATTGTAGACATGTTAAAGTCTACAGATTGAATACTTACCCAGCGAAAGCATTTCTGAGGAAAATCAGACCTATTTTCACTCATGACAACATGCAAAAGTTTTTCTTTTTGAGCTTCTCTCACACAAAAGGCATGCAATAAATCATGCATCCTAAACCTCTTAATTTTTCTTCCACGAGAGCATTGTTGGCTTAAAATTATTAGGTTTCTATCCATAAGTTCTTGCATGTACCTGTTAGCCACCGCATCAAAGTTTTCATTCTCAAATGCCTTTACGATTCCTTCAGCAAGCCATAACCTTGCAAGATTATTAGCATGGATCTCGTGATCTTCTGGAAAAACTCCCAAGTATAAGAAACAAGCTTTCAAGTTGTGGGGCAAATTATTGTAACTCAATGAAATTATTCTCGAACATTCTTCATCATCTAGAGTAGTTGCAGAAGAAGAACTTAGAGCATTGGCAGTATTCTTCCACTCATCTAGAGTGTTGAGTTTGGAAAAAAGGCCTGAAACCACAATAATTGCAAAGGCAGTCCTTTGCATTTTTCTACTACCGATCTCCCAATCGTATCAAATTCAGCACTGCGAGATTTACATACCTTTTCATTAAATAGTTTCCAACTCTCACTCTGTTCTAAGAATTGCATTTGATGAGAAAAATCATCTTTGGTGCAGATATGATTAGCCACCTCTGCAAGGCGAGTAGTCAACAATACTCGACTACCATTTCCATCATCGGGAAAGCAAGTTTTGACAGCATCCCATGCCTCTTTGCTCCATACGTCATCCATCACAATCAAGTACCTTTGACACTTCAAACTTTGGTAGAGTCGTAATGCTAGTTCCTCATTACTGCTGTTGTCTGTATTATTGTGTTTGGAACCAAGAAGACCGAAGAGCATTTGCCTCTTATTGTGATGTTGTGATACAACAACCCATGCTTGCTTATCAAAGTAGGAGGTGATTGATGAATCTTCATAAATTTGTCTTGCTAATGTTGTCTTACCAATACCTCCCATACCTTTAATGAAGACAATTTCTAGTTGCTTAGATAAATGTTGGATTAGCATCTTCTTTATAATGTCGAACTCATCCTGTTTTCCTACCATTATTTCTTTGGAGCGTGAAGCATGGTGGGAAGAATCAGGCATGGTGATAACTTTATAAGTAGGTATTGGTAAAACATGAAGGGGAGCAGCCTGCTTTGTTCCTGCTTGTAGATGATGTTTGAAAAGCTGGTACTCCTCCTTCGCTTTCTCCAACTCTTCAGTGATGGCATCAATGTCTTGTATTGCTAGATGCAAAATACGACGGAATTTGAGACAAGGATGTGATTTTCTGGTGGCTGGATGCAGAATTTGATGAAGCCTCTTGCAATGATGAGTACTTGTCTGATGAAGGCTTTGGCAATGATGAGTGCTTTTCTCACCTTGTGGCATTTCCGCATAAATGTGATTTTCCGGTGGCTGAAATGTCTGATCCACAAATCTGTCAAAAATATCAATAATTCCTGCAAAAATTCTGTTTTCCTCTTCTTCTTCTTCTCCTTCTTCCTCATAAAGATGTACTATTTCGAGTTCAATTTCATCTTCAATTCTGAAAGCTACATCTCTGAGCTTTGTTTCCAAGTCTTTTATTGCTTCCACACCATCCATTCTACTCTCATCGAATAGTTGCATCAAAAATCCAAGCTTTTTGAGGAGAGATAGGACCAAGTCTTTGTTGCAAGGGATGAGTTCATTTCGTTGTAGAATTGGACGAGGGAGAGGTTGCAAGAACTCAAGCTCAAGTGTCCTCATAAGAGAAAGTACAACCACACATGCCATTCTTCAATTCTCTCTCTCTAGCTAGGTGTAATGTAAAAGAGAGGGAGAGAGAGTTAGTTTTTCTGAGTTTGTTTGAGTGAATTGAAGGTTAGCAGAAGGAAGATGGAGATGAAATTTATATCAACTGGAATTGGGTTATGCTGCAGAGATTTTGGTGGCCTCTCCAACTTGCAGTACTAATTCAAATTATAGGAATATAGTGACAAAATATGTTGGACATTTATATAGTAAAGGTGATTAATATTTCAGATGGACTACCATGAAAACTTAAATAATATTTGGAGTTGTGGAGTTATGAATATTATTTTAGTTTGGTAGAAAGTTAATTGGGAAATATATTGGATTAGCCGAGTACATGAATAGCCGAATTCATGGTATGGCCGAGTCCATGCTTCATGGCCGAATACATGAGTTTATTTGTGGAGGTCGAATACATATGTTGGCCGAGTACTTGGAATTCGGTGGCAAAATTCTATGCGAATTCTTGTGACCGAATCCTTAAATTACATAACCAAGGCCAAATTGTTGAAGCGAACTAGCGAAGCCATGGCCGAATTCTGATGACATGGCCGAGTAGTTAATTGGCAAATTTTGTTGATTTCGCTGCTTCATGATTCGTGGTCAATTTGTTTTGGTTTTGTAGTTCTGCATGTGTGATTCTATAATATATATTGATTATTTATTATTTTACATGGTGTCTTGCCATGCATTTAAATAATAAATATTATATGTATATATATTATTTTATAACAATTTTGCATGCCGTGTATGCACAGGTTCATGCATGTAATTATATTTTCCATATGGCAGATATATTATTTAAGATATATCTTGTGGAAGTTGAAATTTCAAATTGCCATAAACTTCCATGTAACCTCTCTCAACTGTTAGATTTTATATCTATAAATAGTTGGAGAAACATCTGAAAGATACACATGCAATTACATTGCAATATACTTTGATATTTCACAGTTCATCAACTTTCCAGGAAGTTCTTATTTAAAGCAACTTAAGAACTTTGTTTCATCTTCTTGTATCCCATAAGATTAAATCTTGAAACCTCGTTGCTTTTGATAGAGGAAGATTTAAAGCTTATAGGAAAGTGATCACACGCCTGAAGATCTCATTTCCTCACTTCCCTAAACCTCTTATCCAAATTTTCCAACAAAATATATACTTCATTTCTTTTTGGGAAGATAATATAATAATATTTTGATTGTTGTCAAGTCTTTACACCAATATAACCCATTGTTCTTTCCATTTATCTTTTTTTTTTTTTTTTTTTTTTTTAATAATAAAAAAAAAAAAAAAAAAAATAAAAAAAAAAAATTATAA
>CM008342.1:40768146-40778952 GCA_002525835.2 Ipomoea batatas | reverse complement strand
CTAGAGTTTTAATAATTTAGGGTTATTTTTGCTTAAAACAATGTCGTTTTGAGTGAAATATCAATTTTTTTTAAATAAAAAACAACCAATAGCTAATCGGTTGACTAGGCGGCCAAATTGGTACCATGGACACGAATCTCTAGTTGATCCTAAGGTTAGACAGTGGAATATGATAAATAAGTGCTGGTTATTAACATATCTTTATGTTTTAAGTACATTTTAATTTTTTTGCCATACTTTTTTGTTGCTTTAATGTTTTTTCTAATTTTATTTATTGGTGTTTCCTTGTAATCCCTTAAGATTTTTTTTATCCATATTTGAATGAAGGAAAAGAGGAAGCAATTGCTAGCTGGCACCACTCTTACCCGCCTAGCAAGCACGTACATTGCACGCTCCAACTCAGTAGGTAGCGTGCATCCACACACTCAACTTAGGGCCATTTTAAACAGTTGCTAATCCGTGTCGTTTTGAGTTAAACAATTACTAGAGTTTAAACAATTTAGGGCTATTTTGCTCAAAACTATGTCGTTTTGAGTGAAATAACTCATTTTTTTAAAAACAAAAACGAAAATGTTAATTGGTCGACTAGGCGGCCAAATTGGTGCCTTGGACAAGAATCTGTAGTTGATCCTAATGTTAGACAGTGGAATATGATAAATAAGTGCTGGTTATTGACGTATCTTTATGTTTAAAAAAAATTTCCCATACTTTTTTGTTGCTTTTATGTTTTTTTTTTTATAATTTTATTTATTCATTTTTCCTTGTAATCCCTTAGGATTTTTCTCCCCAAACTTGAATGAAGGAAAAGAGGAAGCAATAGCCAGCGGGCATCACTACAACCCACCTTGCAAGCACGTACGTTGCACGCTCTCGATGGGTAGGTAGTGTGCATCCACACACTCAAGGATATAAGTTTTTTTGGCTATAAGTTTCATCTGTGAAGTTTTTTTGGCCTTCTTGGAGATAGATATCAAGGATAATTCATATATTGGTGTTTTGTCAGGCACAAGAAAATTAACTCAACTTTTGGTGTTTTTGCATATTTTATTTACCATGGTTGAAAAATCGCTAGGCGCTCATAAGGCGCTCGGAGAACGCCTAGCGCCTAGGGTGCCTTGGCGGCGATTAATTGGTGTCTAGGCGCCCGTGCAATTTTTTATTTTTATTTTTATTTTAAAATTTCTTAAGTTTTTAAGACTAATAATTATATACTATTTAATTCTTTAATAGTTAACACACAAATATTAAAATTTTTATCTAAAACACATCTAGAGTTTGAACAATTTAGGGTTAGTTTTGCTTAAAACGATGTCGTTTTGAGAGAAATATCCCTTTTTTAAAAAAAAAACAAAGAATAGCTAATCGGTCGACTAGGCGGCCTAATCGGTGCCTTTGACACGAATCTCTAGTTGATCCTAAGGTTAGACAGTGGAACATGATAAATAAGTGCTGGTTTTTGACGTATCTTTATGTTTAAGTAAATTTTCATATTTTTCTTATACTTTTTTTATTGCTTTTATGTTTTTTCTAATTTTATTTATTCCTGTTTTCATGTAATCCCTTAAGATTTTTTTCTCCGAATTTGAAAGAAGGAAAAGATGAAACAACTGCTAGCTGACACCTCTTTTACCCCCCTAGCAAGCACGTACGTTGCACGCTCCCACTGGGTAGGTAGCGTGCATCCACACACTTAACTTAGGGCCATTTTAAACAATTGCTAATCCGTGTCGTTTTGAGTAAAACAATTGTTAGAGTTTAAACAATTTATGGCCATTTTGCTTAAAACTATGTCGTTTTGAGTGAAATAACCTCTTTTCTAAAAAAAAAAAAAAACAAATGCTAATCGGTCGACTAGGCGGCCAAATTGATGCCTTGGACACGAATCTCTAGTTGATCCTAAGGTTAGACAGTGGAATATGATAAATAAGTGCTGGTTATTAACATATCTTTATGTTTTAAGTAAATTTTAATTTTTTTCCCATACTTTTTTGTTGCTTTTATGTTTTTTCTAATTTTATTTATTGGTGTTTCCTTGTAATCCCTTAAGATTTTTTTTTATCCATATTTGAATGAAGGAAAAGAGGAAGCAATTGCTAGCTGGCACCACTCTTACCCGCCTAGCAAGCACGTACGTTGCACGCTCCCACTGGGTAGGTAGCTTGCATCCACACACTCAAATTAGGGCCATTTTAAACAATTGCTAATCCGTGTCGTTTTGAGTTAAACAATTGCTAGATTTTAAACAATTTAGGGCTATTTTGCTCAAAACAATGTCGTTTTGAGTGAAATAATCCATTTAAAAAAAAAACAGAAAAGCAAATGCTAATCGGTCGACTAGGCGGCCAAATTGGTGCCTTGGCACGAATCTTTAATAGTTAACACACAAATGCTAACTCAACTTTTAGTGTTTTTGCATATCTTATTTACCGTGGTTGAAAAATCGCTAGGCGCTCATAGGGCGTTTGGAGAACGCCTAGCGCCTAGGGTGCTTTGGCGGCGATTAATAGGTGTCTAGGCGCCGGTGCAATTTTTTATTTTTAAAATTTTTTCTAAATTTTTTAAGTTTTAAGACTAATAATTATATACTATTTAATTCTTTAATAGTTAACACACAAATAGCTAATCGATCGACTAGGCGGCCTAATCGATGCCTTCGACACGAATCTCTAGTTGATCTTAAGGTTAGACAGTGGAACATGATAAATAAGTGCTGGTTTTTGACGTATCTTTATGTTTAAGTAAATTTTCATATTTTTCCCATACTTTTTTGTTACTTTTATGTTTTTTCTTATTTTATTTATTGGTGTTTCCTTGTAATCCCTTAAGAGTTTTTTCTCCATATTTGAATTAAGGAAAAGAGGAAGCAATTGCCAGCTGGCACCACTCCTACCCGCCTAGCAAGCACGTACGTTGCACATTCCCGCTGGGTAGGTAGCGTGCATCCACACACTCATCATCTAGAATGTCTGGTGGCAGGTCGACCAGGGACAAGAATGTTAATGTTAACTGTTAAGCCATTGCCTATAATCAAGGACAATGTGAAGCTGTCATGTTTTACTGTGAAGAAAAATACTCAGTAGTGTGTTGCTATAATTATCAATTTTATTCATTTTATCATTCTCTCTCTCTCTCCCTCTCTTTTTAAAAAATGCACCATCCAAAAATAAACCAACAACTATCAATTTTTAGCATTTCGAGCCATGGAATTAATGCTCCCACCACTTCAACAACTATCCCTAATTGGGCTTAAGTAGTTAAGCGCACATAGCTTATCACTTCAAGTAGTAGTAGTATTTCTAAAATTATATTATTTTATTTATAAAATTAAACATAAGTAATTTTATATTTTTGTAATCTCACACCACCTTCTAATTATTAATATTAAGCTTCTTTATTTGTAGAACTAACATAGTTCAACTTATTTAGTACATCCCATCCCTTTTACTTAAAAATATAATGTTTAGTAAATTAAAGTTCATTATCTGTATGCATAAAGTAAAATTTGTTCCCAAATGCTTAAAGCAATCAATAGATTTATGTCTCTCTCTTTTCACGTCCTCTCATAGTCTTTCCGTTACTATTCTAGACGTTGTCTTCAACCTATAAATACAAATTGTGTGAGTAGAGTAGTCATAACATTTTCTTCGCTTGTATTCCTTTTCCGGATTATACTCTATTTTCGTCGAGATTACGATCACAAAAATGCCTTTTGCCTATAAGGACGCCAACACTGATGGAAGTTAAATTTAAATTCCATTAATTCTAATGGTTAATGTTTCCTTGCAATCCCTTACTGCAACCTCACGGCCCATAAAAAATCATCATTTGCAGAAAGACCCAACTCTTCTTTCTCCCCCACATAAGTCATGTTCTCGTGACAAACTGAGAAAAACATTACTGTAGTTGCTCTTAATTTTTTGTTTTTTTTTTTTAAATTACTCCCTCCGTCCAATTTTATGTGTATGGTTCGGTTATTGAGGCTTGGCTGAAGTTATTTTTAGTTCAAATTTTCATAATATTAAATTTAGTATTAGTATACAAAATTTATATATTTAGAAACTACACTAAAAGTACTATTAAACACAAAAAATAAAATTTAAAAATTGAGTAAAAAAATACTAAATAAAATAAACAAAAAAGAAAGAATTAGTTTGACTAATGAATAATAAGTAGGACAGATAAAATGAGACATAAGAAGTAATTCTTTTTTGTTTTGTTTTGTTTAGGAAAAGCGGAAGTGATTGCTAGTTGGCCGCCACTTTCACTTGCCTAAGAAGCACATGTGATGTAAACACCTATACGGCAAGTAGCGTGCACCCATGACATTTTCTTTTTTCTTCATATTTACAATTTACTCCAAATGCACTGCCACAAAGGGATAGCACAACCAAATGGCATATTTTTAGTTTTTGGAGCAGTGGAACAATCCCACAACTCTAAAAACTATCCTAAATAAGGCCTTAATTGGCTAAGTGCATACTATTGTGTTTTCGAGTCATAATTGTTGTTCTACTGGACCCACTTTACATGATTCTCCTCATCGTCTTTAGAACGGATAAAACGTACAATTAAAAAATTAATATCATTAAATTAAAATATCATGTATATAAAAAGGAAGTTAATATAAAATATCTTAGATCTATTTTCAGAAAACTTTTAAACTACTCTACATTTTATAAAATGAATTAAATTAATCATCTAATCATAATAAATAATAATAACAACAATGTAAAGTAAAGTACCTTGTGGTCTGATGGCATCACTGTTACCATCCCAAACGGAAGGTCTCAAGTTCGAGTCTCATCCCAATCAAAGATGTTGGCATTATCATGTTGTTTGAGCAGGTTAGATTGTAGTACTAAAAATTACGAATCGTTATAAAAGGTAATCCGTTGTCGAGGCGACGAATTGTCACAATGCTTTGTGATAGAAATGGTGACGGAGTTCAATTCCGTAGTGATTTTTTTACGGATATGGGGGCCAAAGTTTCTTGAATTTTTTTTCAAGCCTTACCACTCGTACTCTCGCTTTTTACGCAAAGCGAGAAAAAAATTTAAGAAACTTTGGCCCCCATATTTTGATGACGGATTTTGCGGGTGAAATTAATTTTTGTTACAACAGTGGCAACAACGAACATATATTTTCGTCGCGGTTTTTGCGATGAAATAGATGATGAATATGAATTACGTTGCGATGTTTGGCGCAAAGTGGGGAATACTCCCACATAATCTTTGCACCAATGAATTGATGAGAGTCATAACCTCGAATTGATGACTAAGGGTGACGATGAAAATTGTGATGGTTATTTTTTTCGTCGCGAAAATATTTAATTTTTTTAGATAAAAGTTTTTTTTTTGCTACATAATGGGATGACGGAATCAATTTCGTCGCCAATATGTTGACACATCGGCGACAGAAAATGTGACGCCATACATGTGTGTCTCGATATGGCGATGGAATTGGCAGCGAAAATTAAATATGTTGCAACGTTTGGCACAAAGATAGATTTGATGTTTGAAGTTTGCGATAGAACTTGTAACAGCTATTTACCAATCCCTTCCCATATGTTTTATCTATATTCATTTTCTAAAGCATTATATTTTCCTTCTCTTCCTTACCATTGGCTATGCTTCTTTTTGGGAAATTTTACAACTACACAAGCTGAGTAGTTTCCTGACACTGATACTTTTGCTACAAGTAAGAATCAAACTTGTGTAGTGATCTAGCACTTTCAGCTGATTGGCTTAAACATGTGGATTTTATCTACATTGGGGTCTGCTACTTGTCATATTGTGATCAGTTCCGCGTATTGGCTGATTGAATTGGCTGCTGTAGAGACGTCTAGGAGTGCGGAGCAGCTTGCTCTGATCTTTAGGTGTTTTGCTAGCACCTGTATAGTTTTAAATAGCTAGCACAATCCATTTATATTTTTGGTCTCATCCGTTTTATATATAGTATAGAAGTATAGATTAATATGTCTTTTCTACACGGTATTATAAAAACGTAAAAAAATACACAGAATTTGCAACAATAATATTACCAATTATATTATAGAATAGCATACATAATATTGCCAATTATGCTATTATGTTATTACCTAATTAATACAAATTAAGTATGTCTTTTTTACACGGTATTATGTTATTACATTAATACGTGAATATAGAAACAATATTACCAATTAAATATTAGTTAATTTCCATTTTACATTTTCTTACCAAATAAGTTTTATTAATTATTTGACCAATAAAATATTTAATTAATTGACTACAAAAGTTTGGGTGGGAAAATAAATTAGGAGGATTTTACTTTTATAAATAGTATAAATATAGATTATTATTATTATTACTATTATTATACAATAATATAAATACCTAAAATCTAAATTTTTTTTAAAAAAAAAACTTATAAGAGTGAACCAATGTTATTGAGTTGTACATTGCACTACAAATTTTGTACTATCATTTTTATTGGATAAAATTATCTTACACCTTTAAACATCATTTATTATATATTAAATGTTACCATAATTATATTTAATCATTTACCATATATATCTAAACTATTTACTTTAGCAACGTAACACAATCTTAGAGTCGGACAACCTCAACTTTTTCTCAGGCTTCCATAAAGCTTCGATTGATTACTCTTATACAAGGTTAGAAATTATTGTAAGAGCATTATGTCATCTATTGGGAATGTCTTAGCTAGTTCGTCATGTTAGTTGATCAGCGAACGAGGCTACTCAAGTGTTAGCAAGGGGCCTTAGGTTCTTATGCTGGTTTGAAGGAGTGCGTGGGTCTCCATCCTTCCTAGGTTTATTTCTCATATTATTTGTAGTTAATGACATTGCATCGTTCCTTTAAAAAAAAATTATACAATAATTATTACCCAAATTNCTCTCTCTCTCCCTCTCTTTTTAAAAAATGCAGCATCCAAAAATAAACCAACAACTATCAATTTTTAGCATTTCGAGCCATGGAATTAATGCTCCCACCACTTCAACAACTATCCCTAATTGGGCTTGAGTAGTTAAGCGCACATAGCTTATCACTTCAAGTAGTAGTAGTATTTCTAAAATTTTATTATTTTATTTATAAAATTAAACATAAGTAATTTTATATTTTTGTAATCTCACACAGCCTTTTAATTATTAATATTAAGCTTCTTTATTTGTAGAACTAACATAGTTGGACTTATTTAGTACATCCCATCCTCTTTACTTAAAAATATAATGTTTAGTAAATTAAGATTCATTATTTGTATGCATAAAGTAAAATTTGTTCCCAAATGCTTAGAGCAACCTTATCAATAGATTTAGGTCTCACTATTTCCACAAAAATGCCTTTTGCCTATAAGGACGCCAACACTGATGGAAGTTAAATTTAAATTCCATTAATTCTAATGGTTAATGTTTCCTTGCAATCCCTTACTGCAACCTCAGGACCCATACAAAATCATCATTTGCAGAAATACCCAACTCTTCTCTCTCCTCCACATAAGTCATGTTCTCCTAACAAACTGAGAAGAACACTACTGTAGTTGCTCTTAATTTTTTTTTAAAAAATTTACTCTGTAATTCTTTTTTGTTTTGTCTTGTTTAGGAAAAGCGAGAATGATTGCTAGTTGGCAGCCACTTTCACTTGCCTAGGAAGCACACGTGATACGGCAAGTAGCGTGCACCTATGCGATCATCACACATTTTCTTTTTTCTTCATATTTTCTCCAAATGCACTGCCACCAAGGAATAGCACAACCAAATGGCATGTTTTTAGTTTTTGGAGCAATGGAACAATCCCACAACTCTAAAAACTATCCTAAATAAGGCCTTAATTGGCTATGTGCATACTATTGTGTTTTCGAGTCATAATTGTTGTTCTACTGGGCCCACTTTACATGATTCTCCTCATAGTCTTTTCTCTATAATCATAATTTTAGAACCGATAAAACGTACAATTAAAAAATTAATATCATTAAATTAAAATATCATGTATATAAAAAGGAAGTTAATATAAAATATCTTAGATCTATTTTCAGAAAACTTTTAAACAACTCTACATTTTATAAAAAAAATTAAATTAATCATCTAATCATAATATCATAATATCATATCATAATATATAATAATAACAACAACAGCCAATGACCTTGTGGCCTAGTGGCATCTGGTGTCCTGGTTAACACTTCCACATGGATGATGGGGGTGGGTTTGAACCTAACTGTTGACTCTAACAATGTAAAGAAATATTTTGCGACGGATTGTGACAATTTTATGACAGAAATGGTGACAAATTTCAATTCCGTAGTTATTTTTTTACGCAAAGCGAGAAAAAAATTCAAGAAAATTTGGCCCCCATATTTTGATGACGGATTTTGCGGGTGAAATTAATTTTTGTTACAACAGTGGCAACATCGAACCTATATTTTCGTCGCGATTTTTGCGATGAAATAGACGATGAATATGAATTACGTTGCGATGTTTGGCGCAAAGTGGGGAATACTCCCACAAAATCTTTGCACCAATGAATTGATGAGAGTCATAACCTCGAATTGATGACTAAGGGTGACGATGAAAATTGTGATGGTTATTTTTTTCGTCGCGAAAATATTTAATTTTTTAGATAAAAGTTTTTTTTTTGCTACATAATGGGATGACGAAATCAATTTCATCGCCAATATGTTGATACATCGGCGACAGAAAATGTGACGCCCTACATGTGTGTCTCGATATGGCGATGGAATTGGCAGCGAAAATTAAATATGTTGCAACGTTTGACGCAAAGAGAGATTTGATGTTTGAAGTTTGCAATAGAACTTGTAACAACTATTTACCAATCACTCCCCATATGTTTTATCTATATTCATTTACTAAGAATTATATTTTCCTTTTCTTCCTTACCATTGGCTTTGCTTCTTTTTGGGAAATTTTACAACTACAAGCTGAGTAGTTTCCTGACACTGATACTTTTGCTACAAGTAAGAATCAAACTTGAGTAGTCATCTAGCACTTTCAGCTGATCTGATTGGCTTAAATATGTGGATTCTTTATCTACATTGGGGTTTGCTACTTGTCATATTGGTTCTGTTTGGTAAATAATCAGCCTATCAGCTAATTTTAGCTTATTTGATCACTATGGTCCTGTTTGGTAAATAATAAGCCTATCAGCCAATTTTAGCTTATTTGACCATTATTAGTTGGTAAATAATAAGCTTTTTGTAACTCCAAAATGCTAAAATTCAAAAGGCTACTCAAAGCAGCATTTTCAATTAGCTTTTTGAAAAAAGAAATTATACCAAACAGCCATCAGCTAACAGCTAATTTATCAAACAACTTTCTACAATCAGCCAATGTTATCAACAAATCATACATTCTAACCCAAACAGCCAACCCAATCAGCTAACATCCATTTACCAAACAGGACCTATTAGTTGTTTGGTTAAGAAGTTTTTTGTAACTCCAAAATGCTAAAATTCAAAAGGCTACTTAAAGCAGCCTTTTCAATTAATTTTTTGAGAAAAGAAATTATACCAAAAAGCTATCAGTTAACAGTTAATTTATCAAACAACTTTCTACAATCAGCTAATATTATCAACAAATCATACCTTCTAACCCAAACAGCCAATCCAATCAGTCATTTACCAAACAGGGCCATTGTGATCAGTTCCGCGTATTGGTTGATTGAATTGACTGCTGTAGAGACGTCTAGGAGTGTGGAGCAGCTTGCTCTGATCTTTAGGTATTTTGCTATTTGTTGTTTTAGTAGGCAATAATGTCATTAAACATATTCTCTGTTGACATGGAGATCAAATTAAATGATCCTTGTGCAAATTAAAGGTACAATAATTTTAGGCAAAGGCTTACCTATTGCAGGCTATTATTTTCGTTCGGAGATCGAATAAGTTATATTTTTTTTGGGTTTTCAATAAGTTATATTAATTTACCGGTAAACACTCCAGTTATCTTCACACTCATGTAGAAGGTATACCTGTATATTTTTAAATAGCTAGCACAATCCATTTATATTTTTGGTCTAATCCGTTTTATATATAGTATAGAAGTATAGATTAATATGTCTTTTTTACACGGTATTATAAAAACGTAAAAAAATACACAGAATTTACAACAATAATATTACCAATTATATTATAGAATAGCATACATAATATTGCCAATTATGCTATTATGTTATATATTACCTAATTAATACAAAGTATGTCTTTTCTACACGGTATTATGTTATTACGTTAATATGTGAATATAGAAACAATATTATCAATTAATAGCTATTAGTTAATTTCCATTTTACATTTTCTTACCAAATAAGTTTTATTAATTATTTGACCAATAAAATATTTAATTAATTGACTACAAAAGTTTAGGTGGAAAAATAAAATAGGAGGATTTTACTTTTATATATAGTATAAATATATATTATTATTATTATTACTATTATTATACAATAATATAAATATCTAAAGTCTAAATTAAAAAAAAAACAAACTTATAAGAGTGAACCAATGTTATTGAGTTGTACATTGCACTACAAATTTTGTACTATCATTTTTATTGGACAAAATTATCTTACACCTTTAAACATCATTTATTATATATTAAATGTTACCATAATTATATTTAATCATTTACCATATATATTTAAACTATTTACTTTAGCAACGTAACACAATCTTAGAGTCGGACAACCTCAACTTTTTCTCAGGCTTCCATAAAGCTTTGATTGATTACTCTTATACAAGGTTAGAAATTATTGTAAGAGCATTATGTCATCTATTGGGAATGTCTTAGCT
>CM008342.1:40740589-40751829 GCA_002525835.2 Ipomoea batatas | reverse complement strand
TGACGTGCATACTGCATATAGAGTGAGAGGGGCGTAGGCGTGGCAGTTCCTTGGACCAGATTGCCCTCCACTTTATATTTCATTTTAATCATTATCCTTCAATTGATTAATTATTATTGTAATATTATTACTTATTATTGTAATATGTATTTATATATATAATTATTATTCAATTGATTTTTTTATTGAAATCTTTTTTTTTTAATTTGTACCAAAATCAAACAATTATAAAATAATTATAGTAAATAAAAATGTCACTTTTAGTCCTTGTTATAATCAAAGAAAAAATTTAGTCCATCAATATTTGCGATATAAATTTAATTTCTCGACTAAAGTGATTAATTTATTTCGTCTACAGAATGTAGAGTAATTTAAAAATAATTTGAAAACCGAATGGCATTTTATAATAATTTTATTAAAAAATGTTATTTCAATTTTCATAGTCCTAATTTGTTTTAGATCTTAAGGTAAGTTATTAAGTTTTTTTATCTTTATTTTTTGTAATTAGTGCTACAATTATAGTTAACTGTTATAAATTGTAATTGCCGCATTTTATTTCTTTAAGGAAAATGGAAACGTTAAAGAATGTGTATTACCTTATTTTGGTTGTTATTATTAAATGTTAATGGCATTTCTAAAAAAAATGTTAATGGTGATTATAAAGTTACTTATTACTATTAATACTTTGATGTTAGCATTATTAAAATGATTTTATTTATAAATTCTGAATTGTTTCTAATTATGCTTATCAGCTTATGTGGCAATTCTTCAGATATGAATTTTTTTTTGGCAACTAACCATTATTGTACATTTATTACATAATTCATTTAGTCTTTGAATTATGATTAATGTTATTGTCCATATTTGGTTATGTATAATTCATACTCTTTGGGTTGATACATGCATTTGATCACATTAAGTGCATAATATTAGGTTTAATTATGCAATTAGGGATTGTGAGATTCTGATTTACAAATGACAACATATCCTTTTGGTTTGATATTGTTAAAATTTGTAAATTCAGTTTATTTCTCGTAAATTTAATTTTTATGCATTAAAACATTTTATCATGGGCTTACAGTTTGAAATTTTCAAAGTATATATTCATTATATCATTATTCAAAATGCTAGGTCCCTTTTGGTTTGGACTCATTAGTGTTTGAATATTAATTTTATACTTTGAAAGCTCATATTAAAAATTATTTCAGGTAATGCAATTTGTTTGGACACTATATGAGTTTAATGTTTAATTTTATGCATATTTGTCCTAAGCCTAATATTTTGTTTTAAATTATACAATATTTTTTTATTTTGCCTTTAACAATGCATAAATTTAGGATGAAATTATATTAGTTTCTAATTAAGTTGGACTTATGAATAACCTTTAGTTACGGTAATAAATAAAAATGTCACTTTTAACCCTTGTTATAATCAAAGAATAAATTTAGTTCATCAATTATTTGCGATATAGCTTTAATTTCTCGGTTAAAGTGATTAATTTATTTCGTCTACAGAATGTAGAGCATTTAAAAATAATTTGAAAATTGATTGAATGCATTTTATATTAATTTTATTTAAAAAATGTTATTTTAATTTTCATAGCCCTAATTTGTTTTAGATATTAAGTTGTAACTGCAAACCGAAAATTATGATTCTAGAATAATGGACAATAAAGATAAATACGTGAAGTGGGACGAATATCAATTTATGTAATTTTTAATATCCAAAGGATTATTAGTTGTTATGGTGTGACTTTGAGAATTTGATAATGTAACATTTGGAACCTCAATGGACAAAAAGTTATATTGTAACGTATAAATTTTTATAGGCCTACTAGAACGACAATCATATTATTCGAAAATTGTAACAGTATGTACCAAGCTCGATTTACGTAATTTTCAATATTCAAAGGATTGTTAGCTGTCAATGTGGGACCTTGAGAATTTGATAATGTCGTCGTTATAACCTCAACAGACAAAAGTTCTATTGTAACACATTCTATGGGCTCCATTAGAACGACAATTACAAGACTAAAAAATTGTAACGGTTTGTGTTTAATTGGATTTAAATAATTTTTAATATAACAAAATGACTATTAGGTGTCAATTGTGGTGGTGAGACCATGAGAATTTGATACCGTACATTGGCTTTGAAACTTTGATGAGTAAAATGGTGTAGTGANATTAAAAACACGATATTTTAATATTAATAGGTCGAATTCATTTTAGATCCTAAGTTGTAACCGTTCTAAAAATTATGATTGTTGAATAACAGGTATAAAATAATTATGTGAAGTGGCGCTTACTAGAATACCAATCACAATACATAAAAATTGTAATGATGTGTCATGTGTGGTTAGTTGGATTTACGTAATTTTAAAAATTCAATGGATTATTAGTTGTCATTGTGGGATTTTAAGAATTTGGATAATAACGTAACCTTTTGAACCTCAATGGATAAAATTTTTATTGTAATGTATAAATTTATGGACCCCACTAGAATGAAAATTAGATTACTCAAAAACTGTAAGACTGTATGCATAGTTGGATTTACTTAATTTTCAATATATATTCAAAGGATCTATAGCTATCAAGATGTGACCTTGAAATTTTGATAACGTTGCCTTTGGAACCTCATCAGACAAAAGTTGTATTGTAACATATAAATTTTTAGGGTCACACTAGAACAACAATCACAATACTAAAAAATTGTAATAGTGTGTGTTAAATTGGATTTAACTAATTTTCAACATAACAAAATAATTAATTATTAGCTGTCAATGTCATAGTGGGACCATGAGAATTTGATAACTTAGTCTTCCAAATTTCATCGGACAAAAGTTTTATTGTAACGTACAATTTCGTATAAGTCCCACTAGAAGAACAATCACATAACAGGAAATTTGTAATAGTGTGTTCAACTTTACAAAAATTTCAATATCCAAAGGATTGTTAGATGTCATGGACGGTCAAACCTTAAGAATTCGATAACGTAGCATTTTGAAACCTCAACAGACAAAAGTTTTAAAAATTGTAACGATGTATGCTTTGTTGTATTTACATAATTTTCAATACAACAAAATGATTATTGGCTGTCAATTGTCATGGTAGGACCTAGAAAATTTGATAATATGGGAGCATTCCATTGCTCCAAATGCTAAAAATTGCCATTTGATTGCTATTTGTTTGGGAGGTGTCTTGGAGAAAAAAAAAAGAAAAAGAAAAGAAGAATGATGATGAGCACGTGGGGTGCACGCTACCTGCCCGATGGATACGTGCATAGCACATGCTTACTAGGTAGGTGAAAGCGGTGATAAGCTACAAGCACCTCCATCATAGGCCAGCATTTCGTTGCCTAAGTAAGATTGCTAGTAATTTGTAAGTAAATTGTTCATAATCACCCACTCGATTTTCTTTGATGTGATCTCAGAAATAATTGTCACCTACATACACAAGCTTATTTTCTATATAGTAAGTAGAAGTGATTTTGAATACCTCAAAATTGATATTAACCTTAGTTGCTTATCTAGGTTGACAGCACTGAGAGACAATTCTCAGCATATATATATATAGTAGTTATTAGTCGCAATTTGTAAACTTATTCTTATTAATGTCCGTACATTATTGATTATTGATTTCTTAATTTTCTTGTAATAATTTTTAAGTTAAATAGTTGAAAACAAATATGTTAACTTCTTATTAATGTCCGTACATTATTGATTATTGATTTCTTAATTTTCTTGTAATAATTCCAAACCGTTGTTTACCAAACAGCTTCTTTAGCGGTTTCAATTTATACGTTACAATAGAACTTTTTGTTCATTGAGGTTCCAAATGTTACATTATCAAATTTTCAAGGACACATCAAGACAACTAACAATCCTTTGGATATTGAGAATTATGTAAATCGATTGCCATCATAGTGGGACCACTTCACGTAATTATCTTCATTGTCTATTCCTCTAAAATCATAATTTCGAAATGGTTACAACCTAGCTTTAGGGCTATGAAAATTAAAATATCGTTTTTAATAAAAAATTAATATAAAATGCACTCAAACGGTTTTTAATTAAATTATTTTTAAATTGCTCTACATTTTGTAGACGAAATCAATTAATCACTTTAATTAACTGATAGACTAAATTTGTATCCAAATAATTGATGGACTAAATTTATTCTTTGATTATAACATGGGCTAAAAGTGACATTTTTATTTACTAAAATTGTTTTTTTTTTTAATTGTTTGATTTTGGTACAAATTAAAAAAAAATTTCAATACTTCATGATACATTACATATTTCCCTTATGGCTGACTGATAAGTATGTGTGGTGCACTCAACTCGCGCGTGCGCTTCACGCTCTTGCTAGGTTGGTGGATCATATCGCCATCATGAGTTAGCAATATAATCACTTCATCTCTCTCTTCTCTCAAATCTTGAAAAGTCTTGTGCTATCAAACAAAATGAAAAATTGATGCACTTAAGTCAATTGGATTCAGACATTAACAAAGCACATTATTTTTTTCCAGAATAGAGTATATATTATTTATAGTATTCTAAAACCTCGAACAATACATCTCATAACCGCCAACAACACGAAAGAGGAGAATTATCCGGAAAAAGGAATGTATAGAAGCGCAGAAATCGTGTGGACTACTGTCATCAACCACTGTGTATTTATAGGCAGAGACAACGTTAAGAATGCGAACGTACCCTGCGAGATGACGTGCATACTGCATATCGCAAATTATATCGTGGACCGTGGTCCACAATGCATTGTGGACTGCGGTCCCAAAACGACGTCGTTTTGATTAATGAAATAGACGGATGAATTCGCGCCACTCACTTTCTTTTCATATATACTGCACTTTCTTTTCATATATAGTGCACTTTCTTTTCAACACAACTGCAGTTTCCTTTCAACACAACTGCAGTTACTTTTTGATATAACTACAGTTGTATATTATCCAAAAGTAACTGCAGTTGTGTTGAAAGAAAACTGCAGTTGTGTTGAAAAGAAAGTGCACTATATATGAAAAGAAAGTGTAGTATATATGAAAAGAAACTGCAGTATATATGAAAAGAAAGTGCAGTATATATGAAAAGAAAGTGAGTGGCGCGAATTCATCCGTCTGTTTCATTAATCAAAACGACGTCGTTTTGGGGATCGCGGTCCACAATGCATTGTGGACCGCGGTCCACGATATAAGAACTGCTGCATATAGACTGAGAGGGGCGTAGGCGTGGCAGTTCCTTGGACCAGATTTCCCTCCACTTTATATTTCATTTTAATCATTATCCTTCAATTGATTAATTATTATTGTAATATGTATGTATTTTTATATATAATTATTATTCAATTGATTTTTTATTGAAATCTTTTTTTTTTTAATTTGTACCAAAATCAAACAATTAAAAAATAATTATAGTAAATAAAAATGTCACTTTTAGTCCTTGTTATAATCAAAGAAAAAATTTAGTCCATCAATATTTGCGATATAAATTTAATTTCTCGATTAAAGTGATTAATTTATTTCGTCTACAGAATGTAGAGTAATTTAAAAATAATTTGAAAACCGAATGGCATTTTATAATAATTTTATTAAAAAATGTTATTTTAATTTTCATAGTCCTAATTTGTTTTAGATCTTAAGGTAAGTTATTAAGTTTTTTTATCATTATTTTTTGTAATTAGTGCTACAATTATAGTTAACTGTTATAAATTGTAATTGCCGCATTTTATTTCTTTAAGGAAAATGGAAACGTTAAAGAAGGTGTATTACCATATTTTGGTTGTTATTATTAAATGTTAATGGCATTTCTAAAAAAAAATGATAATGGTGATTATAAAGTTACTTATTACCATTAATACTTTGATGTTAGCATTATTAAAATGGTTTTATTTATGAATTCTGAATTGTTTCTAATTATGCTTATGTGGCAATTCTTCAGATATGAATTTTTTTGGCAACTAACTATTGCCATTATTGTACATTTATTACATAATTCATTTAGTCTTTGAATTATGATTAATGTTATTGTCCATATTTGGTTATGTATAATTCATACTCTTTGGGTTGATACATGCATTTGATCACATTAAGTGCATAATATTAGGTTTAATTATGCAATTAGGGATTGTGAGATTTTGATTTACAAATGACAACATATTCTTTTGGTTTGATATTGTTAAAATTTGTAAATTCAGTTTATTTCTCGTAAATTTGATTTTTATGCATTAAAACATTTTATCATGGGCTTACAGTTTGAAATTTTCAAAGTATATATTCATTATATCATTATTCAAAATGCTAGGTCCCTTTTGGTTTGGACTTATTAGTGTTTGAATATTAATTTTATACTTTGAAAGCTCATATTAAAAATTGTTTCACGTAATGCAATTTGTTTGGACTATATGAGTTTAATGTTTAATTTTATGCATATTTGTCCTAAGCCTAATATTTTGTTTTAAATTATGCAATATTTTTTTATTTTGCCTTTAACAATGCATAAATTTAGGATGAAATTATATTAGTTCCTAATTAAGTTGGACTTATGCATAACCTTTAGTTACGGTAATAAATAAAAATGTCACTTTTAGCCCTTGTTATAATCAAAGAATAAATTTAGTTCATCAATTATTTGCGGTATAGCTTTAATTTCTCGGTTAAAGTGATTAATTTATTTCGTCTACATAATGTAGAGCATTTAAAAATAATTTGAAAATCGATTGAATGCATTTTATATTAATTTTATTTTAAAAATGTTATTTTAATTTTCATAGCCCTAATTTGTTTTAGATATTAAGTTGTAACTGCATTCCGAAAATTATGATTCTAGAAGAATGGACAATAAAGATAAATACGTGAAGTGGGACGACAATCAATTTATGTAATTTTTAATATCCAAAGGATTATTAGTTGTTATGGTGTGACCTTGAGAATTTGATAATGTAACATTTGGAACCTCAATGGACAAAAAGTTATATTGTAACGTATAAATTTTTATAGGCCTACTAGAACGACAATCATATTACTCGAAAATTGTAACAGTATGTACCAAGCTCGATTTACGTAATTTTCAACATCCAAAGGATTGTTAGCTGTCAATGTGGGACCTTGAGAATTTGATAATGTCGCCGTTATAACCTCAACATACAAAAGTTCTATTGTAACACATATTCTATGGGCTCCATTAGAACGACAATTACAAGACTAAAAAATTGTAACGGTTTGTGTTTAATTGGATTTAAATAATTTTTAATATAACAAAATGACTATTAGGTGTCAATTGTGGTGGTGAGACCATGAGAATTTGATACCGTACGTTGGCTTTGAAACTTTAATGGAATTTTTTTTTATTGTAACGTACAATTTTGTATGGATACGTCACACTAGAGTGAGAATTAAATGTCTCAAGAATGGTACGGTTGGTGCTTAGCTAGATTTAAGTAATTTTTAAAACAACAAAATGATTATTAGTTGTCAACTGTCATAGTAGGACCTCGAGAATTTGATTATGTAACCTTCGAAACATCAAAGGACAAATATTTTATTGTAACACACAGTTTTGTATGGGCACTAGTAGGATGACAATCACATAACATGAAAATTGTAGTTGTGTGTTCTTAGTTGGCTTTACATAATTTTCAATATACAAAGGATTGTTAGCTGCTTTCAAACAAAAAAAAAGGATTGTTAGCTGTCATGGTGAGACCTTGAGAATTTGATAACGTAACATTTTGAATTTCAACGGACAAAAATAGTATTATATTGTACCGTACAAGTATGTATGGGCCCACTAGAATGATAATTAACTAACTTTAAAATAATAATAGGGTGCTTTTTTTCTTTTTCCTTTTTTTTTTTTGGGAAAACTAATAGTAGGTGCTTAGTTGTATTTAAGCAATTCAATTTTCAAAATAATAAAATGATTATTAGCTATCAATTGTCATAGTATTTCATAACGTAGCTTTTGAAACGCCAGCAACCAAAAATTTTATCATAATGTAAAATTTTGTATGAGCCCACTAGAACGACAATTAAATGACTCAAAAAAAACTGTAACGGTAGTTCTTTAGTTGGAATTAAGTAATTTTCAATACAACAAAATGATACTAGTAATCTGTAACTAATACTAATTTGTTCATAACCATCCTCTAAATTTTCTTTGATGTGACCTCAAGAGTAGTGCGTAGTTACCTACATATATAAGTGCATTGCTCATGGAAATTAGAAGGAATTTTTATTAAGATAACACAACAATTTCTCACTTTTAGAACCACTCACGTCTTGAAAAGTAAATGTTAGAAAGTATAAGTTTCCACTACTTTTTAGTATTGAAATTCTAGAATCATACGTACTCATTATGAATATCAATCAGTCTTACTAATTTTACTAAGATAAGCTGACCAAAATGCAATAAATAGGGATGGTTAGCAATTACTTGTCTTTCATTCAATTTTTTGTATATCTTTGGCCTGGACAATTTTGCAAACCTAAGGCAGAAGGTATGCAATACTTCATGATACATTACATCCTCCCCTTATGGCTTAATGCTAAACAGAAACGTTGCATTTTGTAGCGTTTTTAAAATCAACGGTTTGGAGCCTAACTGTGGCTCCAAACCCTTGCTTACCAAACACCTTCTTTAGCGGTGTCAATTTATACGTTACAATAGAAATTTTTGTTCACTGAGGTTCCAAACGTTACATTATCAAATTTTCAAGGAGCCACCAAGACAACTAACAATCCTTTGGATATTGAGAATTACATAAATAGATTACCATCGAAGTGGGAACACTTCAAATAATTATCTCCATTGTCTATTCCACTAAAATCATAATTTCCGAAATGGTTACAACCTAGCTTTAGGGCTACGAAAATAATATAAAATTAATATAAAATGCACTCAAACAGTTTTTAAATTCTTTTTAAATTGCTCTACATTTTGTAGACGAAATAAATTAATCACTTTAACTGATAGGCTAAAAGTGACATTTTTTTTATTTACTAAAATTATTTTTTAATTGTTACATTTTGGTACAAATTAAAAAAGATTTCAACACTTCATGATACATTACATCCTCCCCTTATGACTTAATGATAAGTGTGTGTGGTGCACACAACTCGCGCGTGCGTTGCACGTTCATTGCTAGGCTAGTGTACGATATCGCCATCATAAGTTAGCAATCACTTGTGCTCAATTGGCATGTAGTGGCCACCCTCAGATGGGAGGTCATGAGTTCGAGTCTCAGTGGAGGAGATCTCGAAATTGACTCTTTGTGCTTCAACAGGTTGAGAAAAGTATAGATGAACAGATACTACAATGTAATAGGGTCAGTTGTATTCAAAAAAAAAAAAAAGTTAGCAATCACTTCGTCTCTATCTTCTCTCAGATCTTGAGAAAAATGATCTCCCCACAACTTGATATCTATAATGGAAATAAAACTGTATTTCACCTATTATACTCTACTAGTACACATAAGCTTTAATTATAAAATAGAATTTTAAGTAAAACTGAATCTCAAAAGTCAAAAGCATATAAAAAAAATAGAGTAAGATGTGTTACAAGGATGATGGATTTGTCGTCAAAACCACATCAAGAACTTGTATGGTTTCCTGTGGGGCATCAAGCTGCCTGCGTTGCAAAAATTGCTGTAGATGATACAGACTATGTTTGATTGATACCTTAAATTCTCTTTCTCGCCTACAATCACACAAGCAGCAGCGTAACATGTGTTTCATTTTAGTACAAATTAAAAAAATTTCAACACTTCATGATACATTACATCCTCCCCTTATGGCTTAATGATAAGTGTGTGTGGTGCACACAACTCGCGCGTGTGCTGCACGTTTCTTGCTAGGCTGGTGGACCACATCGTTATCATGAGTTAGCAATCAACCCAATGGGGTAGCTCAAGTGACAAGTGAGCTCTCTTTGTTGGGAAGAATTTAGCGAGAACCCGAGTTCAATTCCCACAAGTGATGATTCCCCCTGGACCAGCTCCTGTGCCTCTGGGACCGTTAAACAGGCGAAAATAAGACCCTGTGAATTTATCAAAAAAATCATGAGTTAGCAATCACTTTGTCTCTCAAATCTTGAAACGTCTTATTCTATCAAACAAAATGAATTTTTTTTTTAATTAAAACTTGATATTTTTGTTCTAATGACCTTAAATTTTTCTTATAGATGTTTGCATAATTGACTGAACAATTGAGTTACTTGTCTTCCATTCAATTTTCTTTTATACCTTTTTCCCTTTGACGACTTTGATAGGTATATATATTGAAAATAACTTAAATCCAGCTAAGCACCTACTATTATTATTTTTGAGTCATTTAATTGTTGTTCTTGTGGGGCTCAAACAAAATTGCATTCTACAATAAATTTTTTGTCCGTTGACGTTTCAAAGCCTACTTTATCAACTTCTCATGGTCCCACCATCACAATTGATTGGTAATAATCATTTTGTTATATTTAAAATTACTTAAATCTGATTAAGCACAAACTGTTACAAATTTTGAATCCTGTAATTGTCATTCTAGTGGGGCCCATAAAAATGTGTTACAATAGAATTTTTTTTTGTTGAGGTTCTAAATGCTACGTTATCAAATTCTCAAGGTCTCACCTTGATAGTTAAAAATCCTTTAGATAATGTGCTAGTAGTAGACTAGTAGTAGTTTTTTATTTATTTTTATTTTATTTTATTTTTTTAAGGGGAGCTCAACACCCCCTTATTCATTCCTGCCAATCCAATTACCACATCCTACGGGAAGGAGAAGATTTTTTTGGAAAAATAAAATTCTTTTTTTTTTTTTGAAATCAATAAAATTCGTTGTTTAAACAAAGAAATTTTTTAATTAATGGATTAAGGGTGTTTTAGGCATATCACCAAAACACTAAAAAAGAAACGTTGCATTTTGTAGCGTTTCTAAAATCAATGGTTTGAAGTCATAGTTTGGCTTCAAACAACAGCGATTTGGAGCCACAACGTTGTTTACCAATCACCTTCTTTAGCGGTTTCAATTTGTACATTATAATAGAACTTTTTGTTCATTAAGATTCCAAATGTTGCATTATCAATTTTTAGAGGACACACCAAGACAACTAACAATCCTTTGGATATTAATCGAGAATTACATAAATTGATTGCCATCGTAGTGCGACCACTTCACGTAATAATTATCTTCATTGTCTATTCCTCTAAAATCATAATTATATTTCCGCACCTAGCTTTAGG
>CM008342.1:40717222-40731061 GCA_002525835.2 Ipomoea batatas | reverse complement strand
TACTTGGGAATAGCTAATACTAGGGGGTCCCCTAGGAATGGCTATTGCCTTTGCAAAGGGAATAGCTCATTCCCGGGAATGCTATTCCCAGGAATAGAATGACGAAACAAACAATGGAATAGGTCTATTCCCGGGAATGGTATTCCATTCCCGACCTATTCCACGAACCAAACACGCCGTAAGGGAATAAGGGCTATTGGCTAATCCTATTTCAACGTAATGTATGAATTCTATGATGCTAGAGTTCAATGCCTTATAGGCTTATATAATATATAGTATACTTATAAATAAAAAATTTTTAATTCATTTTGGGGGCCCATTTCTACGTAATGTATGATGCTAGGAATTCAATGCCTTAATTATAGACTTATATAGTACTGTATATACATAATACCTATAATATATATTTTTTTTAAATTATGGGGCCCTGGTGAGTGTGATGCACACAACTCGCGCGTGCGTTGCACGTTCTTGCTAGGCCGGTGGATATCGCCATCGTGAGTTAGCAATCACTTCGTCTCTCTCTCCTGTCAAATCTTGAAAAGTCATATGCAATCAAACAAAATGAAAAAAAAAATTCAATTAAAACTTGATATTTTTGTTCTAATGACCTTAACAGGGCGTTTGGTTGGGAGGAGAGAACTAGGGGGGGAAAGAATTGTAATTTGGTGGAATTGCAATTCAATGAATAAAGTATGAATTAGAATTACAGTGTTTGGTATGCAGAAATAGGAGTACACGGAATTGAGAGGTAAGAAGCGACAAAATGACTAAAATACCCTTATGTTGTGGTAGATGTTGTAGTAATAGTAATAATAANNNTAATAATAATAATAATAATAATAATAATAATAATAATAATAATAATAATAGTAATTCTTTCAAAAAAATATTGATAATAATAATAAGTATAATAATAATAATTCATTCAATAATAATAATTCATTCAATAATAATAATAATAATAATAATAATAATAATAATAATAATAATAATTCTTTCAAAATAATAATAATAATAATTCTTTCAAAATAAAATAATAATAATAATAATAATAATAATAATAATAATAATTCTTTCAAATTTAAAAAAAAAAAAAAAAAAAAAAGAACAAAGAGTATGGGAAGAGGGGCAAAATTGTCTTTACACCAACAAATTGCCCCTCCTCTCCACCGAATTGCAATTCATGGGGGGTACCCCATGAATTGCAATTCAGCATTTGGAGGGAATTGCAATTCTGCGGAATTGCAATTCCCTCCAACCAAACACTGTAGTTTGGAAATTCACTGAATTGCAATTCCAGCCAAACTGCATCCAACCAAACAGGCCAAAGTTTTTCTTATAGATGTTTGAATGCGTCACTGAGCAATTGAGTTACTTGTCTTCCATTCAATTTTCTTGTATATCTTTTTCCCTTTGACACTTTTATAGGTATATTGAAAATTACTTAAATTCTGCTAAGCACCTACTATTATTGTTTTTAAGTCATTTAATTGTCATTCTTGTGGGGCCCATACAAAATTGTATGTTACAATAAAATTTTTGTCTGTTGACGTTTCAAAGCCTACGTTATCCAATTCTCATGGTNCCACCACCACAATTGATAGGTAATAATCATTTTGTTATATTGAAAATTACTTAGATGATTAAGCACAAACTGTTACAATTTTTGAATCTTGTAATGGTCATTCTAGTGGGGTTCATAAAAATGTGTTACAATAGAAGCTTTTTTTGTTGAGGTTATAAAGGCTACCCTATCAAATTCTCAAGGTCCTACCTTGATAGCTAAAAATCCTTTAGATATTGGAATAGTACGTTGTAAAATTTTTTTAAAGGGGAGTTCAATGCCCCCGGCCTTATTCATCCCTGCCCATCCGATTCCCACATCAGATGGCCGGGCAGGAGAAGAGAAGCCCCAGTCTTCTCTTTGAACAACGAATTTTTTAATTAATGGATTAAGGGCGTTTTGGGTAAATCAACAAAACACTAAAGAGGCGTTTCTAAAATCAGCGGTTTGGAGCCACATTTTGGCTTCAAACAACAACGGTTTGGAGTCACAGTTTGGCTCCAAACCGTTGTTTACCAAACAGTTTCTTTAGCGGTTTCAATTTATACGTTACAATAGAACTTTTCATTCATTGAGGTTCCAAATGTTACATTATCAAATTTTCAAAGACCCACCATGGCAACTAACAATCCTTTGGATATTGAGAATTACATAAATCGATTGTCGTCGTAGTGGGTCCACTTCACGTAATTATCTTCATTGTCTATTCCTCTCAAATCATAATTTCCAAAATGGTTAAAACTTTTAAGGCAATGAAAATTAAAATATCATTTTTAATAAGATTAATATAAAATGCACTCTGACGGTTTTCAAATTATTTTTAAATTGCTCTACATTTTGTAGACGAAATAAATTAATCACTTTAACTAATAGACTAAATTTGTATCCAAATAATTGATGGATTAAATGTATTATTTGGTTATAACAAGGGCTAAAAGTGACATTTTTATTTACTATAATTATTTTTAATTGTTTGATCTTGGTACAAATTAAAAAATATTTCAATAAAAAAACAATTGAATAATAATTATATCAAAAAATAAATATTAATCCGTAAAAGACAAATTTAAGAGAAATGTAAAAGGAATTAAACACTTGAAACTGAAAATCATTTGAAGGATTCATTAACAATAATTAAAATGAAATATAAAGTGGAGGGTAATCTGGTCCAAAGAACTCGTCCAAATAATTGAGTTACTTGTCTTTCATTTAATTTTTTGTATATCTTTGGCCCTGGGAAAATTTCAAACCTAAGGTAGAAGGTATACAATACTTCATGATACATTACATCCTCCCCTTATGGCTTAATGATAAGTGTGTGTGGTGCACACAACTCGCGCGTGCGCTGCACGTTCTTGCTAGGCTGGTAGACAATATCGTCATCGCGAGTTAGCAATCACTTTGTCTCTCTCTTCTCTCAAATCTTGAAAAGTTTTATGCTATCAAACAAAATGAAAAAAAAATCAATTAAATAATCAAAATGTGATATTTTTGTTCTAATGACCTTAACTTTTTCTTATAGATGTTTGCATATATTCTTCACTGAGCAATTGAGTTACTTGTCTTCCGTTCAATTTTCTTGTATATCTTTTTTCGTTTAACACTTTTATAGGTATATTGAAAATTACTTAAATCCAGCTAAACACCTACTGTTATATTTTTTGAGTCATTTAATTGTCTTTCTTGTGGGGCCATACAAAATTTTATTTTACAATAAAAATTTTGTCCATTGACGTTTCAAAGCCTACGTTATCAAATTCTCAAGGTCCCACCACCACAACTGATAGGTAATAATCATTTCGTTATATTGAAAATTACAGAAATCTGATTAAGCACAAATTGTTACAATTTTTGAATCTTGTAATGGTCATTCTAGTGGGGTTCATAAAAATGTGTTCCAATTGAAGCTTTTTTTGTTGAGGTTCTAAAGGCTACGCTATCAAAATCTCAAGGTCCTACCTTGATTGCTAAAAGTCCTTTAGATATTAGCCTAATAGTAGTTTTATTTCTTTAAGGGAGCTTAACGCCCACTTATTCATCCATGCTCATCTGATTCCCACATCGGATGGACAAGAGAAGAGAAGCCCCACGCTTCTTTTTAAACAATGAATTTTTTTAATTAGTGGATTAAGGGCGTTTTGGGTAAATCACCAAAACGTTAACGAGAAACGATATGATGTATTTTGCAACGTTTCTAAAATCAGCGGTTTGGAGCCACATTTTGGCTTCAAACAACAACGGTTTGAAGCCACAGTTTTGCTCCACACTGTTGTTTACCATACAGCTTCTTTAGCGGTTTCAATTTATACGTTACAATAGAACTTTTTGTTCATTGAGGTTCCAAATGTTACATTATCAACTTTTCAAGGACCCACCAAGACAACTAACAATCCATTGGATATTGAGAATTACATAAATCGATTGCCATCATAGTGGGACCACGTACTTCACGTAATTATCTGTATTGTCTATTCCTCAAAAATCATAATTTCCAAAATGGTTACAACCTAGCTTTAGGGCTATGAAAATTTAAATATCGTTTTTAATCAAATTAATATAAAATGCACTCAAATGGTTTTTAAATTGATTTTAAATTGTTGTACATTTTGTAGACGAAATAAATTAATCAATTTAACTGATAGACTAAATTTGTATCCAAATAATTATTGGACTAAATTTTTTCATTGATTATAACATGGCTAAAAGTGACATTTTTTATTTACTAAAATGAATCTAGGACTTACCTTTGAAGGTGGAAGGACACAAGCTTTAATAGCGGTAACTTCTTTTAACTGCATTCCAAATTCGGTAGTAGGCGTAGGTGGTCACCAGCTAGTAATCACTTTCTCTCTCTCTTTTCACTTAATCTAAAATAAAATTAAATTTTAGACTATCGAACAGTATGAACAAATTTGTCAATTCAGCTAAAAATGATATTTTAATTTTAATGATATTAATTATTTTTTATTGATTGATTGTAATTTGTAACTGTTCCAAAAATTACTATTACAAAATAGAACGTGAGATTATCTTAAATAATGTGATTACTATTTAAAAGATAGTTTGAGATTACGAGAATGTAAAATTACATATGTCTAAGTTTAAAAATAAAATAATTGTATTTTAAATATAGAACAACTACTACTTATAGAATGTAAACTATCGCAATATCTCTTACCTCTATCATAGGGGAGCATCGGATTACCTAAGTAAGGTTACTAGGAATCTGTAACTAATACTAATTTGTTTATAATCATCCTCCAAATTTTCTTTCATGTGACCTCAAGAGTAGTGCATGCGTGGTTACCTACATAAGTGCACTGCACATGGAAATTAGAAGGGATTTTTATTAAGATAAAGCAACAATTTTTCACTTTCAGAACTACTCACGTCTTGAAAAGTATGTGTTAGAAAGTATATGTTTTTACTCCTTTTTATTATTGAAATTCTAGAATCACAAGTACTCATTATGAATATTAATCAGAGTCTTACTAATTTTACTAGGATGAGCTGACCAAAAAGCAATAAATAGGGATGGTTAGCAATTGAGTTACTTGTCTTTCATTCAATTTTTTTTATATATCTTTGGCGCTAGACAGTTCTGCAAACCTAATTAAGGCAGAAGGTAATAGAGTTAGTAGTATTCAAAAAAAAAAAATTAAGGCAAAAGGTATGAAATACATTATGATACATTACATGCATCCTCCCCTTATGGTTTAATGATAAGTGTGTGCGGTGCACACAACTCGCGCGTGCGCTGCACGTTCATTGCTAGGCTGGTGGACGATATTGTCATCATGAGTTAGCAATCACTTCGTCTCTCTCTTCGCTCAAATCTTGAAAAGTCTTATGCTATCAAACAAAACGGAAAAAAATTCAATGAAATAATTAAAACGTGATATTTTTTGTTCTAATAACCTTAAACAAAAATAGATTTTTTGTTTAATCACCTCATTAAATAATCAAAAATAATTACTCAGGCTTCTCTTTAAACAACAAAATTTTTAATTAATTGATTAAGGGCGTTTTGGGAAAATCACCAAAAAGGTATGTCATTCAGCCGTTATTAAAAAGCCTAACATGTACTTTTACCGCTCAAGTCTCTTGTCTAACATGTAATTTTCTCTTCCTTTTGTTGTAAACCCTTTTAATGAAATGATAGAATTAGATGTTAACCATCTTTGTTAATAGTTGAATGATAAAAATATAAACAAATGACTTAACTATGACACACAAATGAAAGTTAAGAAAATATTATGTCAATTTTTTAAAAATGTAATGATTGTAGTAATGTCACAATAGTTGAAGACTAAATGTGAAATTTGTTCATCTCAAAATTTTAGTCAAGTTTATAAATATTAAGAAAATAATATGTGATACATTAAAAGTATTGAAAAATAATGGACTGTGTTTCCTTCTCTTGACATTATTATTATTATTATTATTATTATTATTATTATTATTATTATTGAAATTACTTCGTGGATCTAGCTTGAATGCAAGACTTTAAGGGTTCAGAAATTATTTAACGTTTTTATAGTTATTAGTCCAGATTAGATAGTACTAAAAGACAAACAAGAATAAAAACACAAGTAAAGGAAAAGAACCCGAACACAAGAAATGATCACCCAGTTCGGAGCTAAAACTCCTACGTCTGCGGGGCTACTCAGCTTTTGCCCAATCCACTAGATGCACCAAGGTTTACAACAGATTGAATATATCCCAAACGTACAATGGTTCTAAACCAACACAACCTTCAACATCTACACTTGAATTGACAAAACTGCAAGCTGGGAATTCTTCAATTCATCACCACGACTCAGCATCAACGACAGTCTCAAAGACAGTAGCAAAACACCATTAATTCTTCAAATAAATCTTCTTGAAATTCACGTGTGAAGCTCTGAACATGTAGTGTGTCAAGAGATTTGTTTTAGAGCTTCAAGTGCCTTCCTATTTATAGTATAGCATCCTTTAACAACCCACGCAAATATAGAGCTGAAAACCACCTTGATTAAATGAGAGCCACACTCCTTAAAATCTGTTAGCCACACAAATTAATTGGGTTGACTAATTCCTTGTTGAGAGCTTGCTGTCTGAGACAGCATCCGCTGACACAGTCTTCCTTTCAGCACTGGCGGACAGATTGACTGACGATCCAAAAGCTAATAAAAACTAGATATAGGCTAAGTGTATTTTTGACAAATAATATAGCCAATTACAAAGGACCGTATATCATTTGTACACTTACAATTATTATTATTATTATTTATTTATTTTAGCATAACGCGTTACTATTAATTTTTATTTTGCATTGAAGTTGTAACAAAATTGATTGGACAATTAACTTAGTCACAATGTTTTAATACTGGCTTTTGATGGAAGCATTTTGTTGGCATTCTTAATTTTAATTAACCAATTATAGATAATTGCATTTTGCAGTGTTTCTAAAATCGGTGGTTTGGAGCCATAGTTTGGCTTCAAACAACAACTATTTGGAGCAACTGTTTGACTCCAACCGTTGTTTACCAAACAGTTTCTTTAGCAGTTTCAATTTATACGTTACAATAGAACTTTTCATTCATTGAGATTCCAAATGTTACATTATCAAATTTTTAAAGACCCACCATGACAACAAACAATCCTTTGGATATTGAGAATTACATAAATCGATTGCCATCGTAGTGGGTCCACTTCACGTAATTATCTTCATTGTCTATTCCTCTCAAATCATAATTTCCAAAATGGTTAAAACTTTTAAGGCAATGAAAATTAAAATATCAGTTTTAATAAAACTAATATAAAATGCACTCAGACGGTTTTCAAATTATTTTTAAATTGCTCCACATTTTGTAGACGAAATAAATTAATCATTTTAACTAATGGACTAAATTTGTATCCAAATAATTGATGGATTAAATGTATTCTTTGGTTATAATAAGAGCTAAAAGTGACATTTTTATTTACTATAATTATTTTTAATTGTTTGATCTTGGTACAAATTAAAAAAGATTTCAATAAAAAAAAAACAATTGAATAATAATTATATCAAAAAATAAATATTACTCCGTAAAAGACAAATTTAAGAGAAATGTAAAAGGAAATAAACACTTGAAACTGAAAGTCATTTGAAGGATTCATTAACAATAATTAAAATGAAATATAAAGTGGAGGGTAATCTGGTCCAAAGAACTGGTCCAAATAATTGAGTTATTTGTCTTTCATTCAATTTTTTGTATATCTTTGGCCCTGGACAATTTTAATTTGCAAACCTAAGGCCGAAGGTATGCAATACTTCATGATACATTACATCCTCTCATTATAGTTTAATGATAAGTTTGTGTGGTGCACACAACTCGCGCGTGCGCTGCACGTTCTTGCTAGGCTGGTGGACGGTATCGTCATCATAAGTTAGCAATCACTTCATCTCTCTCTTCTCTCAAATCTTGAAAACTCTTATGCTATCAAACAAAATGAAAAATTTATTCAATTAAATAATTAAAACTTGATATTTTTGTTCTAATAACCTTAATTTTTTCTTATAGATGTTTGCATGCTTCAATGTACTGTGCAATTGAGTTACTTGTCTTCCATTCAATTTTCTGGTATATCTTTTTCCCTTTGACACTTTTATAGGTATATTGAAAATTACTTAAATTCAGCTAAGCAACTACTATTATTGTTTTTGAGTCATTTAATTGTCGTTCTTGTGGGGCCCATACAAAATTGTATTTTACAATAAAATTTTTGTCCGTTGACGTTTCAAAGCCCACGTTATCAAATTCTCATGGTCCCACCACCACAATTTATAGGTAATAATCATTTTGTTATATTGAAAATTACTTAAATCTGATTAAGCAAAAACCGTTACAATTTTTTAATCTTGTAATTGTCATTCTACTAAGGCCCATAAAAATGTGTTATAATAGAAATTTTTTTTGTTGAGGTTCTAAAGGTGACATTACCAAATTCTCAAGGTCTGACCTTGATAGCTAAAAATCCTTTAGATAATGGCCTAGTAATAGTTTTTTTTAAAGGGAAGATCAACGCCCCGTTATTCTTACTTGCCCATCTGATTCCCACATCGTATGGGCAGCAGAAGAGAAGCCTCAAGCTTCTCTTTAAACAACGAATATTTTTAATTAATGGATTAAGGGCGTTTTGGGCAAATCACCAAAACGCTAAACAGAAACATTGCATTTTGTAGCGTTTCTAAAATCAACGGGTTGGACCCACAGTTTGGGTTCAAACAACAGCGGTTTGGAGCCACAGTTACCGTTGTTTACCAAACAGCTTCTTTAGCGATTTTAATTTATACGTTACAATAGAACTTTTTGTTCATTAAGGTTCTAAATGTTACATTATTAAATTTTCAAGGACTCACCAAGACAACTAACAATCCTTTAGATATTTAGAATTACATAAATCGATTGCAATCGTAGTCGAACCATTTCACGTAGTTATCTTCATTGTCTATTTCTCTAAACTCATAATATAATTTCTAAAATAGATACAACCTAGCTTTAGGGCTATGAAAATTAAAATATCGTTTTTAATAAAATTAATATAAAATGCACTCAAACAGTTTTTAAATTATTTTTAAATTGCTCTACATTTTGTAGACGAAATAAATTAATCACTTTAACTGATAGACTTTATTTGTGTCCAAATAATTGATGGAGTAAATTTATTCTTTGATTATAACAAGCGCTAAAAGTGACATTTTTTATTTACTAAAATTATTTCTTAATTGTTTGAGTTTAATTTGGTACAAATTAAAAAAGATTTCAATACTCCATGATACATTACTACATACTCCCCGTAGGGTTTAATGATAAGTGTGTGTGGTGCACACAACTCGCTCGTGCGCTGCACGTTCTAGCTAGGCTGGTGGACGATATCACCATCATGAGTTAGCAATCAATTCATCTCTCTCTAATTCTTTCAAATCTTGAAAAGTTTATTGCTATCAAACAAAATTAAAAAAATTCAATTAAATAATTAAAACTTAATATTTTTGTTCTAGTGAACTTCAGTTTTTCTTATAGATGTTTGAAGGCTTCAGTGAGCAATTGAGTTACTTGTCTTCCATTCAATTTTCTTGTATATCTTTTTCCCTTTGACACTTTTATAAGTATATTGAAAATTACTTAAATCCAATGAAGCACCAACTATTTTTGTTTTTGAGTTATTTAATTGTCATTCTTGTCGTGCCCATACAAAATTGTATGTTACAATAAATTTTTTGTCCGTTGACGTTTCAAAGCGTACGTTATCAAATTCTCATGGTCCCACCACCAGAATTGATATGTAATAAATATTTTTGTTATATAGAAAATTACTTAAATCTGATTAAGCACAACCCGTTAAAATTTTTTAATCTTGTAATTGTCATTCTAGTGAGGCCCATAAAAATGTGTTACAATAGAAGTTTTTTTTGTTGAGGTTCTAAAGGCTACGTTATCAAATTCTCTAGGTCCCACCTTGATAGTTAAAAATCCTTTAGATATTAGCCTAGTAGTAGTTTTTTTTTTAATAAAGGGGAGCCTAACGCCCCCTTATTCATCCCTGCCAATCTGATTCCCACATCGTATGGGCAGCAGAAGAGAAGCCTCAAGCTTCTCTTTAAACAGCGAATTTTTTAACTAATGGATTAAGGGAGTTTTGGGCAAATCACCAAAACGCTAAACAGAAACATTGCATTTTGTAGTGTTTCTAAAATTAAATCAACGGTTTGGAGCCACAGTTTGGTTCAAAACCGTTGTTTACCAAACAGCTTCTTTAGCAGTATCAATTTATACGTTACAATAGAACTTTTTGTTCGTTGAGGTTCCAACGGCTACACTATCAAATTTTGAAGGACCCACCCAGACAACTAACAATCATTTGGATATTGAGAATTACATACATGGATTACCATCATAGTGGGACCACTTCACGCAATTATCTTCATTGTCTATTCCTCTAAAATCATAATTTCCGAAATGGTTACAACATAGGGCTATAAAAATTAAAATATCATTTTTAATAAAATTAATATAAAATGCACTCAAATATTTTTTAAATTATTTTTAAATTGCTCTACATTTTGTAGATGAAATAAATTAATCACTTTAACTGATAGACTAAATTTGTATCCAAATAATTGATGGACTAAATTTATTATTTGATTATAACAAGGGCTAAAAGTGACATTTTTTATTTACTAAAATTATTTTTTAATTGTTTGATCTTGGTACAAATTAAAAAAGATTTCAATACTTCATGATACATTACATACTCCCTTTATGGATTAAATTAGATAAGTGTGTGTGGTGCACACAACTCGCGCCTGCGCTGCACGCTTTGCTAGGCTGGTGGACTGTATTGACATCATGAGTTAGCAATCACTTTGTCTCTCTCTTCTCGAAAATCTTGAAAAGTCTTATGCTATCAAACAAAAAAACAAATTCAATTAAAACTTGATATTTTTGTTCTAATGACCTTAATTTAAGTTTTCTTTTAGATGTTTGAATGCTTCACTGAGCAATTGAGTTACTCGTCTTCCATTCAATTTTCTTGTATATTTTTTTTCCCTTTGACACTTTTATAGGTATATTGAAAATTACTTAAATCCAGCTAAACAATTGAATAATAATTATATCAAATACTCGTAATAAATATTACTCCGTAAAAGACAAATTTAAGTGTAACGTAAAAGGAAATAAACACTTTGAAATTGAAATCATTTGAAGGATTCATTAAAACAACAATTAAAATGAAATATAAAGTGGAGGGCAATATGGTCCAAAGAACTGCCACGCCCACGCCCCTCTCACTCTATACAGTACCGCCAGTACGCACGTCATTTTGCAGGGTACGTTTGCATTCCTAACGTAGTATCTGCCTATAAATAGTGAGTGGTTGATGACAGTAGTCCTCACGATTTCTGCGCTTCTATACATTCNTTTTTCCGGATAATTCTCCTTTCGGTTAGGTTACGCACTTACGCTAACTGAGATGTCAGGCCGTGGAACGGGCGGCGATAGAGGCGGAAGAGGCGGCGGTCGAGGACGTTCGCAACGCGGTGGACGTGGTGGCGGTGGTGCTCGCGGCGGCGGTTATGACGGGACCGGCGGTAGAGGTCGCGGTCCATCGGCTCACAATGTGCCATCACCGGCGCAGATTCCTGCTCCATCTGCGACGGCTCCGCCTGCGTCTACAGCTCAGCGACTGAGCCGCGACTTGGATCAGAAACTTACGCTCCAAACAGAGTCTCATCCGGCCGTTGCCGAGTCTCCGGCGTCCTCTCCTCCGGCGTCGTCAAAGGCGGCTGTTGCCGAGTCTCCAGCGCTCCCTCCAGCGTCGTCAAAAGCTGTTCGTTTTCCGACTCGGCCTGGTTTCGGGAAGGTCGGCATGAGATGTGTTGTTCGAGCAAATCATTTTCTGGTTGATATTGCAGACAGGGATTTGAACCACTACGATGTGAGTGTGCCGATTACTACTATCTTATTATGCTGCTTTTGCTCTATCATCGTTTTATTATGTGGTTTTCTGTCTATATATGATAATGTGTGTGGTTGTGCTCATTAAATTCCTTTAGGTTTTAGAATACTATAAATAATATATACTCTATTCTGGGAAGAAATAATGTACGTGCTTTGTTACTATGTCTGAACTGGATTGACTTAAGCGCATCAATTGTTTTGATTTTTTTATGATCATTTTAAGTTGTTAGATCTTACCTGTGTTTCTTATACTGTTATTTTGAAGTATGTATGTAGTGATTTGGCATCAATGTTGTGTTCTGTTATTCAAAATCCATTCTAATTAGTTTTTTCATGTGCAATAATACACTTGTGTAGGTGACCATTACTCCTGAAGTCCTATCAAAGAAAGTTTGCAGGCTTATTATGAGCAAGCTAGCTTCAGATTATACCCAAACTCACTTGGGCAACCGGATGCTTGCCTATGATGGAGGCAAGAGTGTTTATACTGCAGGGGAATTGCCCTTCAAGTCTAAGGATTTTGTTGTAAAGTTAGATGATGATAAGGGAAGTTCAAGGTAAATTCCATTTTTAGGGGGCGTTTGGTTCAGGTTATATAAGGTTTTCTTGCAATCCTTTAGTTAGTGTTCACTGACTCTATGTTATGCTGCTGCTTGTGTGGTTATAGGCGAGAAAGAGAATTTAAGGTATCAATCAAATTTGCTACCAAACATAGTCTGTATCATCTACAGCAATTTTTGCAACGCAAGCAGCTTGATGCCCCACAGGAAACCATACAAGTTCTTGATGTGGTTTTGAGGACAAATCCATCATCCCTGTAACACATCTTACTCTATTTTTTTATATGCTTTTGACTTTTGAGATTCAGTTTTACTTATAATCTATTTTATAATTAAAAGCTTATGTGTACTAGTAGAGTATAATAGGTGAAATACACTTTCATTTCCATTATAGATATCAAGTTGTGGGGAGATCATTTTTCTCAAGTCAGTTTGGAGAAGGCCAGCTATCTGATGGTTTGGATTACTGGAAAGGATTTTATCAGAGCCTTCGCCCATGTCAAATGGGGCTATCTTTGAATATAGGTATGGGGATACTCAAATATCTTACATTACACTCATCATTAATCTTGTAGAATTACCACTAATTTTCTGAAATTCTTATGCTGCAGATGTGTCTGCTAGAGCATTTTATGAACCCATTTTGCTTTCTGACTATGTGAAGAAGTTTGTTAGAGATTTGAGTAGGCCTTTGACAGATCAAGACCGTATAAAGGTATGATATTTGAAGTTTAAATACTTTAATGTTTGAAAAGGTTTTGTAAGTTTGTGTCTCTGATACAGCAGTGCTACAAAAAAGGTGTTTGTTTTTCAGAAAAATGCTATTCTTCCTTTCATACTTCTATGTTCTATATTGATTTGTTCTTTTACTTTTGCAGATTAAAAGAGATTTGAGGGGTGTTAGGGTGGAATTCAATCATCTAAGTTACACTAGGCGCTATAAAATATCTGGATTGTCTTCCCGACCAGCTCATCAGTTGATGTACGCTTATTCTATTGCTTGATTATTGGTTTTTCAGCATAATTGTTAAGTAGCTGATTCATGAGTTTATGTTGACTACTTTTTAATAATTATTAGAGTATGTAAAGCATAAAGATGATCTTTTCTACCATCATTCTATTGTTTGTTTGGTACACAAATGTTAATATGCTATTTGCTTTCTTGCATATGATTTGATGCAAATTTTCTTCTTTTTTTTTGAGAAAAGTTTTGAGCTTGACGGGG
>CM008342.1:40674383-40684384 GCA_002525835.2 Ipomoea batatas | reverse complement strand
AAACTAGCCGTTGGAAAAATTATTATAATCAAACTAGCAATTGAAGAATTATTGTTGAGCAGTTGCTCAGAGAACTGAGTTTAGCTTCCTGTCATCGAAACGTATTATTGACTGCTAAGTAATTAAGAAATAAAGTTGTGTCATCACTACTAGCTATAGCTTAGCATAGTGGTAAGCGCTTGATCATGATGACAATTATTTGCTAGTCATTACGAACTAAGTGAAAGCATAACTCTTCATAATTCTCTATGAAGGGCTATTATCTTGATAGTCATGAAGGTTCATTATCTCACACTACGACTGTTAGAGTTCAATCCCACACTTCTAATTTACCTAATGCACAATTCAAATAATAAATTAATAATAAACAAATCACACAAGAGTGGTAAATAACACTAAAAAAACTTGTGTGATGGGTTCAACCCTAACTCTTAATCATATACTAACAAAAATCAAGTTATACTTTTACTATATACTGTAACAATTTATTCAGCATGCATGATTTGTGATATATTAGACAGGATATTAAGTTTCCAAGTCATTATCTTTCTATCCTTTAGCTTCTAATTTATGTCAATCATGAATCATCAAGTTACATGACCTATGATTTCTAAGAAAATAAAATAGTATTTATTATAATAAATACATATAAGAAAATATTTATAAAACTAACTATGCTTTCAACTATAAAATTATATTAAGATAAGATATTTCACTAAAATTGTCTTCGATAAAAGCTAAATAAACTACATATCGATCAATCTTGTCAACTCAACTCACCAAAATTGTCTTCGATAAAAGTTAACTAAACTATATACCAATTTTGTCAATCATTATTGAACAAGCTAATTAAGTCACATTTTTGCTTGGGGACCTAGCTTATATTCAACATCATTATATTAGACGCCATTAGAATAGGTTATTTAAGCAGTGACAAGGAAATAAAAACAACAGTACTTACAATTGAAGCAATAATGCAATCTTGATAACTTTTAATGTGTTATATATGAATTTAATAAATAAATGAATATTAATTAATTATTTTCATAAATATTGATAAATAATACTATATATTCCCATTTAGACTAGATATTAGATAGATAGAGTGGCATAAGATCATATCTAATAAGAATTTATCTAGTACACATACTTATTGGTTTGTCCACACAAATTCTTAAGTAATAGATTATGAAAGGACATAGGATTGAACTCTGACAGTCGTAGTGTGGGATTGCACTCAATGGCAAATTATACTATGAACCATGGATATATATTCATTTTTAATATATTCAAAGTTCATTTTTTTATAGTATACCTAAAAATAAATTTCAGTATACAAAAAATGAATCTTCAGAAAATGAACATTCAATGTACTAAAAAAACCTTTAATATACTAATAATGAACCTTATATCAATGACCCATTTTGTAAGGTGGAACATGATCCATAATATAATAAATTAATAATTGACACCCACCATAATAGAATCCTTGTAAGTATCATGCACTGATTCTCTCACATAATGAGCCATTAAGTTACCATGAGTAACTATATATAATAGCTTGTTTGGTTCGCTGAGAAATATTTGAAGGAAATGGAATTCAAATTCCATGGAAAACAAATTACCAGAAAAATATATTCCATTGTTTGGTTGGTCGAAAACAAATTACTGGGAATATGAGTTTCATTGTTTGGTTGGGTTTGGAATAGTAAGAAATTATGAATATAAAGACCAATATGCCCTTAACAAGAATAATGATAATAAATTATATACACGCGTAATTAATACATTTTGATGAGGGTAAAATAATCCAATTGTTTAATACTTTCTTCTCAAATCTGTTGGAAAACAAAATATCAATCTCTAGCTAAGAATTTGTTTTCTTTCACTTTTGGGAAGTCAAGTTTCAATGGAAAACATTTTCAATCCAACCAAACAACATAAAAATACATTTTCCTCCACTTCTAGGATGGAAAAGATTTTCATCCAACCAAACACTCCAAGAGCATCCTTAATAGTGAAGTCTTTTGCGATTTTTGAGTAGTTTTTGTAAGTGTGATTAAGAAAGAGAAAATGGAAGGAGAGAAAAAAACAATAAAACAAATCTGGTTTTAAAAAAAACATTAAAAAATGAATCTGTCAGACGCGTCTCCGGGCGCTTGCAGTCGCTTGTGATGTTTGCACTTGTGTGAGACCGTCTCACATATCCTTATTCGTAAGACGTGTCAGGTCGGGTCAAAGCATCATGCAAATGTCATACTTATATGTGCAAATGTCATACTTATATGCTCAAATATAACACTAATCAAGAATACAATTTTTTTTACTTATAAAAGAAAAAGTAATACATTTTTCATAATAAGTAATGTTGACAAGTGCCCCTTACTTATAAGGGCAAATATAATACTTTTGAGGAAAAATGTAATACTTTTAAATCGAAATGTAAAAGTATTGTATTTTCCCTTAAAAGTATTACATTTATCCTTATAAGTAACAAAAATTTTATTCCTGATTAGTATTGCATTTGAGCATATAAGTATAACATTTGTGCATATAAGTGTTACATTTGCATCTTGACCCGACCCGACCCGATCTATCTCATGGTGAGACGGTATCACACAAATTTTTGCCTTGAGCGAATTAATGTCAGTATTTACTCTTCTAATAATCCAAAATTACAGAGAAACCTTTGTCTTCCCTCCCCTACCTCCTCTCTTCTCTTTGTAGTATTTTCATCTTAAAAAATGGTGAATAAAACACTAGTAAGAGGGAATTTTGCCTGGAGAAGAGTGGCATAAGATCAGATCCAGGCCATCATATCATGGTAGGAATTTTAATGATTTTCAAAAGCTTTCACGTGCAAATTAAAGTTCACTGACAGCCTTCTCTTCTTGGGAAACATTATCCATTCGCAACCTCGGTAGAGGATTTTGTGTTTGTTTCTCCAAATGTTAATCAAGATAAATCCTTATATTCATGCACGAAGTGTCGAGTTATTTTTCCCAAAGGGTACCGCTCCCTCCCTCCCCAAACAGGCAAACAGGGATAGATAAGAAATTGCAACCTACTTAATTAGGTCATATGTCATGTCATATCAAATATCACCTTTATTACGTTTTATAACTATACAAAATAGTTATGAAAAATATCATTAGTAGTTTGATCTCGAGTCACTATTAGGCTTGGTTTTTAATCATGGCTTGTACATATATGGATAATTTATTGAGAAAATGAAATATTTAGCCTCGGGTTATACTCACATATAGATTTAATTTCTAAGTTATTATTATAATATTATTATTTGTTTTTAATATATCAAAAAGGTATAAAGCTAAGAGTTACGGAGTACATTAAATAAAAATGAGACCATGCAATCTCAACGGGTAAATGAAGTCATCCAATTAGTACAAAAATTAGTTTTTCGGTGAACATATATGCTCATGTTTACACTAACCTTCTCTTCCCATCAACTCAATCATTGTTATTTCTAAAGTTACATAAAGTTGTCTCATAGAAACACTAATGCGGTATTCCAAACTTAGAGTAATATTCTAAAAACCTGTCGACAAAACAATAACAATTACTTTGATATCCATACCTTATACCAAAACCTGTCAACCAAACACGCCCTTAATTTATCCCAATTTAAACTTGCACCGATTTGATGGCTACCTTATCGAAAACTCTTTTGATTTGTCTGACTAGACTTTCCATATATGCAAGTACTTCAATTTTCATCATCATTTATGATAAAAGATACTTTAATGGCTCACACACTTTTTTTTTTTTTCTTTCTTTCGATTCTCCTTTTAGTAATGGCTTCTCACGATCCCTTTAATATTAACGTTGCTCAAAGTCAGACGTAAAAAAAAACATTATTACAACTTTTTCCCCATTCATACGAGATTGTTGGAAGCTTACATCATGATTTGCTGCAATGAAACCATCACAAACTAAGTGGATACAATGATGCTAAGAGTGTATGGCAACACTTATAAGCCATTATATCTATTACTATAGTGCTCATAGTTATAATTACTTTCTTAATGTAACTAATGTTGTCTTCTATCTTTTTAGGGCTTCAAGTTCAATATAATACTTTGTTATCCAACTTTGCATGATTTCAACCTCCTTTTTCCGTTGCTCAGTTAACCAGTCCGGATCCGTTTTGCTTGCTCCGTATATGTCCAAACAGTGAGAACCTACGACAATTCAAAATTTCAAATGTTGTCGCAGTGTCAGTTTAAGGTTTCGGTTAATAATAAGAAGAAAATCTTGATTACATACCGTTACGGGTATACACAGCAAGTAGAGTATCTGATATGTCCTCCAAAACCCTGTCAAACGTGCAAAGGAAACCACAAACTTAGTTCATTCTAAAAATGGAGGTTGCTGGTTCTGTTACTGGCGTATCTTATTTACTATTCATTAAGCAAACTAAATATATAAAATTTATACACTAATTAGAAACTTAATATTATGAAAAATTGTAATTGTAAATAACTTCAATTAGGTTAATAGAAATACATAAAATGAGATAGAGAAAGTAATTAAGAAGTTAAAAAGTACTGTTTTTATTTACCCAGCACTGCTATATGGGTCTCTTAGTCCGTTGGAGAAAATGATGTTGCTGCCGAACTTGTGCAGAACTAATTTAATGTCCTGCGTGTGTATGCAACCTTAGCAGAATGATATGATTATGGGTTTTATGTATAGGAGAATATATGCATGGAAATTTGGAGAAATTGAAGAACGTACGTGTCCACCGTAATAGGTTGTGATCCAATGTGGTCGGGGAGGAACTCCATAGTAATCATCACAGCTCTGGGAGAATTGCTGCATATTGAAAGGAGCTGGAAAGAACATGGTGTCTCTGTCGCCACGCCCAATCGGCATCGCCATTTCACTGCAAGTCTATTGCACCAAAAACTCTCATTAATCCTCAACCAAAATCATTAATCTCAGGACAACCCCAAACATTACAAGTTCGATTCCCAGTAAAAACGTTCTATTAGTAGTTTTTTTTAGTCAAATCTCTATATGTAACTTAGGTTGATTTATCTCATCGTGGTCCTTTGTCTAGTCAGCAATCCAGCTAAGGGGTGAGGTTACAAGCTCGACTCTCAACAGGATCGACATATACAAAAGTGGTTTATTCGGCTCAACACAGAACCTAGACATTTGTTTACTAGGAGCCCATCACTTTGAGAGGTTGTTTCTATACTGTAGCTGGTGGAACTCTATTTATGATCTTTCTTCCCAAACTTCACGCGAGTGACCAACTGAGCTGTCCATGTAGGCTGGTTTGGTTTATTCTTGATTTGAGTATTAGCTATGGATAATTTAGACTGATTTATCTCATTCTAGTCCTTTGTCAACTCAAATAGTGACTGTGAATTTCCTTTGTGATAAAAAAAAAATCATTAATCTTCTCAAAAATTAATGAAACATTTTGTTGTTTACTTACTTGCCATGCCCATCCGATCATTGTTTCGCTGGTGGGGGGACTGTAAACATGAGGATCGTAGCAAGTCCGGTTTCCTTCAAGCCCGACGACGCCGGCATGTATCCGGTCAAGAATATCAGCCCCTTTCGGCGCACCGTCTATGCCGCCGCACACCTCCGTCACCGGGTACTTCGGCGGCCGGTCATATTGAGCAGCGGTACAATACGTCGAATCCAAGTAATTTTTTAGCTCATCGGACGATTTTAATCCCCTAATTATAAAATTAATTAAGAAGTTTTTAAGAAAAATTGATGACATTATAATAGCTTAAAGGTGGCAGTAAAATATGGGGAATAATATTTTATTTACTTGCAAATCTTGAACTTTTTACTGAGAGTGGAGAGACCGTTTGGCTTGGAAGCAATTTTGTCAATGACAGACCATGATTTTTGTATGGTTTGATAACAATTCTCACTAACCTCCTGCAACATTCATAAATTTGGCTGTTATATATAGAGAGAGACTTGTCTATATATAGTATATATAAATTCACTCAGTATTTTAATCGTAGTAATTATATGATATAACAAGAAATTTGACGGTTTACTTTAAAGTCTTTTGTCACTAGAGAATAGTATCCATTTTCTGGTGTGATATTATCAAAGTAGAGAATTGGAGCTGAGGATGCTAAGGCACCAAGAGCCACGTGTGGATACTTCAACCGAAACCATGAAGCAAGCACTTCAAAAAAAAATTACAAAATTCAAATTTTAATTCCGGCTAAAAAATCCAAATTTTAAGTATATATGAAAAATAGAGAAAATGGAGAAAGATAATCTCATACTTCCTCCATATGATCCCCCGAATACAATGATAGGAGAATGTTGAGCTGAGTATTTCTTCTTCAAGTATAAGAGAACCTCTGCGTAATCAGCCAGAGCTTGAGCCGAGTTGAAATATCCACGAGTTGTCTCGTTATTCATGGCTTCTTCTATAGTTCCAAATGGAATTGACTTCCCATAGTACCTATGCTGTTTACAACATGAAGTATCAAGATTTGAAGGCATCAAATAATGAAAAAGACTTATAACACGACACCAAGTCCGACAAAAAAAATTAATATGTTTGAGTTTTAGTTTCGGGTTTAAACCCATTTAACATGCAAAAGCATTAAAAATACACGTAATATATTTAAAATATCAAATAACTTTTAAGCTTCGTTATAATGGTGGTTTGGATAAGGCATATATATATCATCTCCAACTAAGAGGTGGGTCAATGGTGATATTATTATCAGCTGAGGGACCGGATTCTTTTTTCATTTGTAGGTTAGTTATTATTGTTTTTCAAAATTATTAAAAATAATAATATAACTAATGACTTTGTCATCTAATGACACGAAGTCTTTTTAGGAGGGCTTGGATTTGAGTCTCTCAAATAAGAGGTGATGGATTTGAGTCTTAGTAAGGGTGATATTGATTTAGTAAAAAAACAAAAGCAAAAACGAATCATCAGGTCCATTAGGAATTAAACTTGTAACATTGTAATTATACCGTCTGATCAATTTAGACTCCTGACCTCTATGTAGACAAGAAGAGCCTTAAAGCGGGGAGCATTGTCCGTGAGAAATCCGATGTATTTGGGATCATCGTCGATGGGAGATTCAGCGCCGAGCCAGGCGAAGATAGGGGAGTTGGATTTGGCGCCGCCCCAGTACTTGGAGCTCAGTATGTATCTCTGTTTGAAGGTGGCGTAGCTTTGAGGTCCGTAATTGAAGTGATCCAACGTTTGTGTGTAGTAAAAGGTTCTGAAGTGGGAAGGAAGAGGTTTAGTCTTAGGAGAATGTTTGGAAGAGGAGTGTTGTAGGATGGACTCGTAGAGTGGGGTGAGCCTAGGAATTTTGTGCTGCGGCGGCGGCGTTTTGGACAGGCCGCCGCAGGTTGTCGAGGAGAGAAAGAGGAGTAGAAGAGGGAGAAGCCATTGAATTGCAGATGTAAAGAGCTTCATGTTGGGGAAGACGACGGTTTATCTAGTCTGGGCGAGTACTTGAGATCCAATTGCGTCTATATATGTAGATGCATGATCGGCAAAGAATCCTTGTGGTCATTAGTGCCCACACAAATACTTATCAATAGTTATATAATGGACCCATGTCCATTTACATAATGAAATGTTCACAATTTGAATTGTGAACATTTAGTATGTAAAAATTTTGAATATTCAGTATATAAAATATGAACATTCAGTATGTAAATTATATATTTTGGACCGAGGTTCACCTTACGAAGTGGATTCGGATTCACAGAATAATTTGCCAATACTTATAAGGTGAGGTGCACTTTTCGTTCCTCATTCTTCATGAACTTTTTTTTTTTTTTTTGGAAATGAATCTATCGCTATTATTCGATGTATAGTGTAATATTCTAAATTAACTTTACTAGTAATCTTTTTTTTTTTTGAAAACACTTTACTAGTAATCTAGTATACAACTGTCTAGATTTATTCTTTAATTATAAACTAGTGTTCGCACTCGTGCAATGCGCGGAATAGATTTGCTATAATATTTTAAGAATATTTAGATCGGTATATAATTATATAAATTATAACATCAAAGATTATATAGTGCAATTGAAAAATGGTTTAGATCGATTATGTTTTGTAATGTTATCTTTGTATGAATTTGACTAAATAATTGTTGAATTAATAGCTAATGTGTAGATGTAAGCATTCGGTGCTGAAACTTTGAGAATTTTATATATTAGTATTTAGGATTGTATAGCTTGGGCAAATTTGCTCTTTCAAAAAACAACATAATATCACCTAATCGAATTACACATTATTGAAAACCTCTTTGTAGACGACATTGGTAGTACTAAGAGAATCTTGTCCATCATCGTCTAACACTAACACCTTCAAGCTATCACGATGGGTGACTTGGAAAAAAGTCGCGTACAATAGACCGTGATTAAATACCGATTTGCCCAACATGAGTTAGTGTTTGGTCCTGACTTTTGTTGATAGTCATGGCATATGCGAGCATCAACGAGAATTGTTTACGCAAAAACTTGAAGGGCAATCTCATATCAGAAGGAGTAAAAGACATTCGGCAGATAAGAACTTTGGTTCCTTCATGTGTCCCACTAACTATTCTTGCTTCGACAATGTGATCTGCCAATCTTGTAACGATGAGACGCGTACTGTTGCAAAGACCAAGATGGTGGTCTATATTCCACAATAACATAACAAGTGCACCAACCTTTAATGTCAATGAATGATTAGGGAGTCCAAACAATCTCAAACTATTTAGAAATTCATGAGTGTATACTTTTGATAGATTTTTACTGTTTGATTATGCCTTACACAAATAGTCACAACTTAACTATGAGGTTGCTCATAGTGTTTTGCACTTGGCCTAGGAGAATATAGGCCTAAGAGCATTCACAACAGTCTCAATTTTTAAAGGTTTTTACTTGCCAAATAGAAGAGAGAGGAAGCAAAGAAAAAAAAATTGAAAACCAAAAAAAAATTACATTTATTCACACTAGTTGATTTTTTGTTCCACACGGGGCCACAAAAGGCTTGCTCGTGCAAGGCTAACTCTTTAACTCTCTTAGGGGGGTAAATGAGCCGAGCGGCTTGCGAGCTGCTCGCGAGCCGCTCGGTCAAAGTTCGGCTCGAGCTCGGTCAAATTTGAGTTCGAGCCGAGCTGGAGCGGCTCATTTAATAATCGAGCCGAGCTCGAGCTCTAATGTCTTAGGCTCGTGGCTCGACGAGCCGCTCGCGAGCTATATATATATATATATATATATATATATATATACATATAATATTATAGTTTATTTTTAATTGAAACATGAATTTAAAATCAAACAGGTTAAATTCGAGTTTAAAATCGGACTCGAACTTGAGTTTGAGCATGAATTTGAGCTCAAATTCAAGCTCGAACTCGAGCTCAAGATCGAGCTCGAAAAATCGAGCTGCTCGAGCCGAACTCGAGCAGCTCAAAAATTGCCGAGCTCGAGCTCGAGCATCAATTTTCAAGATCGATCGAGCTCGAGCTTAAACTCGAGCCGAGCCTTCCTTAACGAGCTCGAGCTCGAGCTCAAGCCACCCTAGGTTCGAGCTCGGCTCGGCTCGTTTACACCCCTAAACTCTCTCTCTCGTACTTTCTCTCTCCGCTACCGAACAACAAACTTAGACAAAAAATTGAATAAAAATTCCTATTAGGATGCTCTAATACTATTATTGTTATATTATCATATTTATCCATTAATCACTATATATCTTTTCTATATATACCTTTGCAATTTTAAACTTGTCTTATAACAACAACAATAATAATATTTAAATTTTTTTTTTAAATTAGACCCACAAGCTAATTCGGTAAGATTTTTAAGGATTATTGCAAGTTTTTCAATCATTACAATACACCTTGATTTATATTAAAAAAAAAAAAACAAATAATAATATTATAATAATAACTTAGAAATTAAATCTATATGTGAGTATAACCCGAGGCTAAATATTTCATTTTCTCAATAAATTATCCATATAT
>CM008342.1:40659376-40674335 GCA_002525835.2 Ipomoea batatas | reverse complement strand
TGTTGCAATTCGCACAAATTGATTGAGTGCATATACCCTAATAAAGAACAATCTTAGCCTTCCCCTTCCCATAACAAATTACATTCATATATCTTCTTTATCAATACACACACGTTCAATATCAAATTAAATTAAATTGGGATTCAGTTGAATAAGTTTTATCTAGCAAAACATAATATTAAAAAAGATGTATTAAATTACTAAATTATAAAATTTTTAATAGAATTAGTTTGTAGGAATAAATTTTTATTCGGACAATGTTACATACATATAGTCACTCCTTAAAGTGACAATTGTATATTTCGACAATTATTACATATTTGTGATATGGTGTTTTGTGTTTGTCACATCAAAACGTATTGTATTGTTTGTGAACAACAATTGTAGGGGTATATTCTTTTTATTACATCACCAAATTAATACATTGATTACGTCAAAAATAATTATAGTCAAATAGACTATATATAGTACTATTATTGTGTCACTAAGTAGAAAACTATTCTCTTCTAGAATATAGATTGAGGTTTAATTTGGACAATGACCATTCAACTCTGCTAGTAGCGTCTTCATAAATTTATAATTGACAGCCCAATTTGTTGAATGAGTACAAGTCTATCTTTTTTCTTTTCTTTTGACATCTATTAAGTCACATTGACCATATTATGTCAGAACGAACCACCCGACCTTCTACACTTGAGGCCTTGAGCCTCGTCCTTTCAGCCAAACTATGTTGCAGAAAGAACGAGGGTTCCAAGAATCTCGGTTCACGTGAAAAAATCGAGGAAGTCTCCAGCCTACCCTAATGCATTAGCTGCACGTGTTATACATGCCGAGAAGCGAGTATGTGTTCCCTCCTGTTTCTTATATATAAATACGACATTAACAGGGTGTTTGGTTGGAGGGAAGTAATTAGGTAAGAAAGGAATTGTAATTCCATAGGAAAAGAATAACGTGGAAATAAAGTGGAGTTTAAATTCCCATGTTTGGTTGGAGGGAATAAAATTACTAGGAATTTCAATTCCAATGTTTGGTATACATGGGAATTGAAAAGGAATAAGTAGTATAAAGTCCAAAATGTCCATTGTTAGTATTATTATTAATTTTATTATTATTAAATGACAAGTACACAAAAAATATAACATATTAAATTCAAATACCAGTCATATACCGTATCTCTTGAACTAGACATATTGTAAAAAATATTTGAGAGTTTTGAGAAAACTTACTTGATTAATGTTGACCTATAATGATTATTGCTTGCTCAGGAACGGCTTTCTTGTTGATAGTTGTCGAAGATAATACACGGTATTAACTAAAAGAGAAAGTCAGACATCAATTTTAGGTTAAAAAAGAGAAGGGTAATTTTGTCTCAGTAGTATCTTATTTTATTCCTAAAATCTATGGAATTAAAATCCTAAGGGGCAAAGGGGGCATGAGATTCTAATTCCATGAAAATGAGAGAATTGCAATTCCCTCCAACCAAACGAATGAACTTAGTTACCTTCGGAATTAGGTGGGAATTAAGTGGGAATGAAATTTAAATTCCCTCCAACCAAACGCCCTGTAAATGTTTGGAGGGAGATTTTTGATTATTTGTACTTAGTTCGGGATCCTCTAGTCAACAATTGTTGTTTCCTGAGCTCCAGAACATAGATCTAAGATCATAGCACCTTTAGGATCCGTATTATGGTTTCAACTAACTTACAATCCGTACATATTTGTAGAAACAACCGTGTTTATTACATCGCTTGCCTTGTAACTTTAGTAATTAAGCAAAAAATTATAATGTGATAAACTAGTTAGATGCAAAAAAAAATTATAATGTGATAAACTAGTTAGATTGTCTATAGATTATAGTTGACTAACTTAAACTTAAAAAGCTAATAGGTAGATCCCTATGTGTTAAAGTGGTAAACTAGCTAGATTGAATATGACCCCGCTAATGTGTTAAACATGTATCTTTTCATACTTTTTGAACTTCTAGTTGGATTCCACCGTTAATGTGTTAATCATGTATCTGTTCATACTTATTTTTTGAACTTCTAGATTCCATTATTTAAATAGGGTATGAACGAAATGTTTATTTTCCTACCGTTGTACTGTATAGTTCTCTCTCTCTATCATTAGCCAAAATTATGACTGTAACTAGTAGGGTGTTTGGTTAGGATGAATTTGAGTGTAAAGAAATTACAATTCAATGAATTTAACAATTACGCCGTTTGGTTGAAGGGAATTAATTACTTGCTGTGAAGGAGAGGGCAAAATTGTTGTTGTCTATTCATACATATTTTCTCAACCTACTGAAGTACAAAGAGAATTCGAACTATTCGAACCTAGCTATGACCTCTCATTTGAGCCACAGCTATGCCGCTCGACCACAAAGTCATATTTCCTATAACCTCTCATTCCTTGGAGATGAGCAAAATTGTTGGTGTCTGTAAAGCACAAAAAGTCAATGCTCCCACACTGGAATTCAAACCTATGACCTCTCATTTGAGAAGTCACAGCTATGTCGTTCGACCACAAAGCCTTTTGCTATTATTATTATTATTATTATTATTATTATTATTATTATTATTATTATTATTATTATTATTATTATTATTATACTGCTACTGCTACGACTACTGCTACTACTACTGCTACGACTACTACTATTGCTACTACTACTGCTACTCCTACTGCTCCTGCTCCTGCTCCTATACTCCTACTGCCTACTCCTACTACTACTCCTACTCCTACTCCTACTACAACAACATAAGGGTATTTTAGTTGTTCTGTCACTTCTTACCTTTCAATTCCATGTATCCCTATTTCTGCATACCAAATAATGTAATTTCAATTCCTACTTTATTCCAACCTTACCCTTTTCCCACCGAATTACAATTCTTTTCTCTTCTAATTCCCTCCTCCCAACCAAACGCGTTGTTGATTAATAATGTTTCCCAGCTGGATAGGTATCGATATACCAAATACTAGTTAAGTACGATCTCTACGGAAGCCGGTCCAATGGATTACAATAAACCGGGTAATAAGGTTCAAAGAGGCTCGGGAGGAAAGTAAGATCGGTAAGTTAATCTTAGAATCGGGGTCTAGTCCAAAAGTCCTCTCTCTACAATAAATGCAGGTATTTATAGGAGGAATTGGGAGATGAGTTCCGGGCGGCCGGCATGTCGCACACGTGGGGACCATGCACTTCCACCCTCTGGAATCGTACCAAAACCGTACACGCGTCCTAAGATGTCTGGCCTATGTCAGCCTCAGGTTGGGACCATGCGGTTCTGGTCGGGAGATCGGGTTCTCCCCAGATGGAGGTGGGATTTAGACCAATCGAGGAGGTCGGGAAATGACATGAGGTCGGGATGTATTTTCCGGTTCCAAACCCTGCAAGACCGGGTGTTGTATACGACCGGGATATATTCCCCATCAGGTATATTACGCAACTTTATTACAACAAATTAAGACAGCAGATTATATGTGCATTAAAAAAATTATGTATTGATTATAGCTCATAGAATAAAAATATAAAGAGATAATATGAACCAATTCTTATACCATGGACAAGAGTTCATAGTGCACCGTAAATCCCGATACATGTATATGTGTCTTATATTGTGATTTTTTGTGTCTTGTGTTATGAAATTCTAAGAGTATGAATGTTGTACCTAAAACACATTAATAATTGTGTCTTATATTATGAATTTCTGTGTCTTATATGTTGTGAAATTATGTGCCTATGAACAAAAATTATGTACCTAAATCATATTTGAAAATAAGTAAATATATAACATGTGTATGTGTCTTGTGTTGTGATTTTTTGTGTTTTATATTATGAAATTCTGTACTTTACGAATATGAATTTTTTAACTCGTCATTTTGATCTAAGTTCGATAATATTATGTAGACCCTAGTTCACTATATAAATTGCAAATATGAACATCAGTACAGAAGTTAGAAAAAGTATCTTAATCATAACAGATTAATAGTCCGATTCGGTCATAATCACCACTCATCAAGCCGATTGAATTGGACGGGCCGGGGTTGACGGTTGACCTGGTTCATAATTTTCTATAGAATTTTTCAGTATTTGGTTATTGATGAAATTTTTTTTTTTGAACTCGTTATTGATGAAAATTGAAATCAATGAAATCAGTAATGTGCATTTTGTGTATTTGATTATTAAATAAAAAAAACAACAATTTAAACTTTTAGAGCATAAATGCCACGTCATATTCTTCTTTCAAAATAATAAAAAAATTATTTTTATTAAAAAAAAAAAATCTAACTACCATGTCAATCAAAGATAGAGCAGCCATATATGACTCACCATAGTCGTTCCTAATTTGTCCTCTTTGAAGAAGACGAACCAGAGGCATCTTCGTTCAAAGATTAGGGTGGTCGAGTGGTCTTTAACATTCCTCCGAGTTTGTGGGGTAGGCTTTTTAATTTTTAATGCAATTTACGAACTATTATATCATAACAAAATTTTCAAGACTATCTAGAGAAGACTTTTGTCTTCGTCTTCGTCGACCTACGTAGTCAACCATGGAAGTTGACACTTTGTGTAAAGCAAATAACTTTGCACGATAAATCAATTTGATTGATGTGAGTAGTCATCTCTTAAAAAAATTAAGAAATCAAAATCTCCTTTGAAAAAAAAAATCAATATAACCGGTAGGTCTCATATAGTTAGGACCAACTCAACTATGCATGATTGATTGCAAATTATACCGTGCACCACGGTGCACATAGCAATGTGCACCACGTACGTAAACGACGTCGTTTTGGTGTTAGTAGACGCGGACGCGAATGACTCTAGGGAATTCATTATCTATAATACACATAATCATTATCTAGAATACACAGAACGTTTGTCTAGAATACACAGAATGTTTGTCCAGAATACATAGAATATTAACACAAAATACACAGAATTCATCCTCCTAACATTCGAATGCACAAACACATCACAACATGTGTTAATAACATGAATACACAGAATATTGACACAAAATACACAGAACTTATCCTTCTAAACATTCGAATGCACAAACACATCACAACATGTGTTACTAACATGAATACACATAACGGTTGCCTAGAATACACAGAACGATTGCCTAGAATACACAGAATGATTGCCTGGAATACACAGAATATTAACATAAATACAGATACCAGCCGAAACGGGAAACGCGATTTCTAAAAAAACGGACGATTAGTTTACAATGCTCAAAACGACGTCGTTTAGGTACGTGGTGCACATTGCTATGTCCACCGTGGTGCACGGTCAGCTGGGCCAGTTTTTTAATTTACGTGGTCTGTCAAATAAATAAGTGAGGCCCTATCAAAATATAAATAAACTATAAATTGAAGAAAAATTGCAAAGAGAAAAATACAAAAAAAAAAAAAAAACATAATTTTGGACCAATATAATCACAAATACATATACTAACTATTAGGCCTGAAATGGACGGTACTGTTGCACATCTTGCGCGCCCTAAAATCCGGCCCTGGATATCAATATTCAATCATTATTTTATGGACCATGGTCCACACAGCTGTGTGGATCAAAAATAAAAAGTACATTATTTTTATATTGAAGGTACATTATTTTTATACTGTAGATACATTATTTTTGTACTGACCTACAGTACAAAAATAATGTACCTTCAGTACAAAAATAATGTACTTTTTATTTTTGGTCCACACAGCTGTGTGGACCATGTTCCATGCAATAATTTGACATCAGCAATGAGAAGGAAGCATGAGATAATCATATACATGCATGGATGGCAGCACTGGTCCAACCTCCACTTTTATGCATGCGCATGAAGATGACCTCCATTTTCATAAAAATTGTGCCCACAATATATTCCTCCATATTTTAAAAGGATAATAATACTTGTGTAAGACTTTCTCACGAGTCTCAATCTATAAAACGGGTTAGCTCTTTTATTAATGGGTCGAATCTTTGTTTAATAAGGTCAAAGATCCGACTCATATCACAAATTGAGACTCGCGAGACGATCTCATGCAAGTTTTTGTCATTTTAAAAAACAAAAATTGTAGGAACGAACTCTAACAACAGTCTATTGATTTCATCTCTTACCGACTACGATGACAAGACAAGATTTATCCAATGCATACTCTCAAATAATTTTTTTTTTTTGGTAAATGTTGATTTCATCTCTTACCGACTACGATGACAAGACAAGATTTATCCAATGCATACTCTCAAATAATTATTTTTTTTGGTAAATGTAGTCCGGGGTCCACCCACGTTCGCTCCAAGAGGCACGGGAGCTGGCCTAGGGGGAATCGTCACCTGTGGGAATTGAACCCAGTTTCTCCCGAAATTCCTCCCCACAAAGAGAGCTCACTTGCCACTTGAGCTATCCCATTGGGTTCTCAAATAATGATTATGGATTTCTCACGCCACTTAATAAAAATTGTCTATCCGGATAAATTCATCGTTTGAATGCCATGATTATTCTCTCTGCTTTATCTCACATGGAAATATCATACATATATGGTCCTAAACTAGCACTAAAGCTTTAATTAAGTAAAGTTCCCATTCATCATTATCTATGCCTTGCAGAATGGAACTAATTCATACAAATTTCGATTCAATCTTGTTTAAAAATAACCAACTCTCTAATAAAAAGCAATACTTCGTACACATGAATTTGAGAATTTTTGGACTTTTACATATTCTTTAGTTCGGTTGTGTTGTTTGCATGCATGCATGCGTGAACTTTTGGTTAGACCAGGTGATCGAGTTTCATTTCTAGTATAGTATATTCTTTAATTAATCCGAAATTAAGTTTTCGTTGATTTATATTCGCCGAATGTTTAAAAAAAAAAAAATATTCGCCGAATGCATGCATTAATTATAGTATTTGATGATGATTCTTGATTATGTTGTGTCGTAAATCCTAATAATTGGCCAAATATAATGCCCGCCGCCTTCTTCTTTTCAGCTGTCTTTCTCTTCTTTTATATTTTGTGGGTGACAATAAATTCGGAGTCACTATACATTAAGAAGATTCTATACAAAAATATCAACTGAAAATGTTAGTAAGATTCATTATTATCCGAAATTTTGTAACATTACTTATCTCTTATTTAATTCTATCCTTTAATTTGCTCAACATGCCAAATGATATGATTAATTAAAGCTTTACCCCTCATCCAGCTGTAGTGTATAGTATGAGATAATCTTGTGATCAACTTTTTTATTATGTATTACGTAGTATAATTTTTTGGATACACCTAATAAGAAATACAGAGCTTTGTATAGTACGTGTAGCTCAAGTGATCGCTCAATCAACGTTTAGTCTTGTTTTCAGCTATAGGAAAGTTCAATTAATGGTGGTGAAGACCTCTTGTACATAGGAACGTATAGGCGGCAGGGGAACTTGGAATCACTTGACAATTCGGGATTTACCTCCTTCATTAGCCTTAAGGCGGGTTCATGGGGTCCATGATATAGTCTAATGAAGTCGGGTGTACACTAGATAAGCCCTACAAGAAGATCTTGTGCGACGGCTTCTAAAAACTCAAAAATATTTTTTTTGGTGGAGTTAATTTCAAGAATAATCTCTTGATTATTCACATTTATCAATTTTGATGATCATTGACTTTCAATTTGACTATAAATAGTCTCTTGATTATTGATTTTAGGGATTTTATTTCAGATTTGGTCCTACGGTTAAATATTTGTTTAATAGGCGTTAAATTTCTGTGTAATAATGTAAAAATAAAAAATAAAAAATAATAATGACTTATTACTGAGATATGCAAATTGGGTTCATAACGATGTCAAATTTGATTAATCAAAGATCCAACCAGTTTCAATTCACGTATTGAGACCCGTGAAACGGTTTCACACAAGTTTTTGTCTTCTTATAAAATACGAGTATTGATTATTTTAAATTGATAAATATAATAACTCCAAACTAAGGGGTGTTTGATTAGATGAAAAATTGTTTCCAAAGAATATGCTTTCCTCAAATTTGAAGAAATTCAAAATTTTCATCGTTTGGTTCATCAAAAATATTTTTCTTCAAATATGATGAAAAAGTTTTCTTTGATCAACATTGGTATATTGTTTTTATGGACATTGAGATTTGAGAATAATTTATCACTTGATAAGATAATTTTGCCCTCATAGAACTTTCTTAATTACCTTTAGACCAAATATGCATAATAATTTTATATATTATTATAATAAAATATATAATTTTAATATGTTAATTTAAAAGTCACTATTACTTTTATGATCATTATTATTGACAGGATAATTGGGCAAGGTACTGGATCTAACCCGGTGCGTCTAACCCATTAAGACAAACAACGGTCAATAGCAGATGGAGCGTCTATAACGGTCAACAACACATTAAAGAGGGGAATTACTCTAGCGGCTCCCACCATTATTATGGTGTACATTATAAGTTCGTTACACTCACCAGAAGAGCCATAAGTAGTAGACCATGTTGTTAGAGAGGGGGGACACACGCAAACATTCTTATACAGAAACTATTGTACTTTAATTAGCTGAATATTACTGTCATGCTACTGGCGATCACCCTGAGGAACTCGCCAACGATCAGCACACTTAGTGGTAGGAGACTAGCCAAATGGTTTGCTCCATTCAAATGGATAGGGATCGAACCCCCAACCTCATGCTTAACGAACGAGGTGTTGAACCACCACGCCAACCATGTTGGTTAGTAAAAAAAATTGATTGTTTAGGTTGTGAGCCAAACTGGACTAAAATTTTTTACTATGCCACAGAACCGATTTTAATTGAACTAGCTCAATTCAATTCAAATAGTAACCAAACAAATGGCAAGTTAGCCCAATAATTTAACACCATCCAGAAGAAAGGAGAGAGACAATCGAGAGTGAGAGGTATTCGAAAAATATCTTTTGAGTAAAAATCACAAAAGACAGTTTTTCACCAAAATGAATATTTTGTTTTCCCTTTAACTAGAGAGACAGTTTTTTTTTTTTTTCAAAAAAGAACATGCATTTTTTGTTGACATTATTTTCCTTAGCAAAGCACCAAAAAATCTAAAAAAATTACTTTCAAAAATTATTTTCCTAATTTCCAATTTTCAAATTTCTAAACAAACCTTTAATTTCTGATTTAAATTAAAAAAAAAAATAGCATTATGTGTGTAGTATAACATGTGCCTCATACTTCAAATAAAACATCCCTCTGTTAGTCTGTCCTAAATTATGCAGCAGAAAAATCAATGGAGTATCAACCTCACTTTTTTATTTTATATATGAGATAATATCTTATCAAGTCTCACACTTATGTCGTTGAATTACAAGGTTCTTTGTAAGTACCGATGTCACTTTGAACTCGCTAGGGACTGTGTTATGCTACCCACCATGTCCAATGCCACACACGGCTGATCCACTGGAACCTGTAACACAAACAAAAAGAAAGAACAAAGGTCACAGGATGTCCGAGTGATCTAAGGCGCCTCGAGCAAACACAAAGGTTTAAGCCAGATGAATATTATTACATTAATAAGCCTTAATCATGACTATGATCATAATTCATAAATTTTGCAGTGCAAACAGTCTACTTACAAAGTGACCAGCTCCAAGAATCCAGTAGAAATGTAGGTTTCTGTATGACTTGGTGAAACCCCTTGTAGTTTTGTCATTCCCACAATATACTGGACTTCTCTCCAAGCTCAAGAATGTTTTCAGCCCTTCCCACCTGCAAATATATATGTAATTAAAATATTACTCCGTATTATTATTATTATTATTATTAAAATCTAATATCCCCGCCACTGTAATTAAGACTAATCTGGATTCAGCTCAGGTCGTGCCCATAGAAGAGAAAAAAACCAAAACAAGCAAAGCAATTAAGACTACTCTGGATTCAACTCGGGTCGTGCCCATAGAAGAGAAAGAACCAATTTATGAACAGTCATCTTACTTGAGCTTTTGGATCCAAGCTTCTGTTCTTGTGGCACAGATGACATCAAGCTACAGACACCATTTCCAAGGCATGTGAACATATATTGTATGTAGAAAACTTCTCAAGTGTCGATCGAAATTGATTTTTTTCATAGGGTATAACCATGTATGCAATTGGGGTTGTATCGGGTACTTGGGAACAAGAGTTCGGTACAACTCCCGAAAGCATATAGGGTTGTATTTGGTGCCAATCAGCATTATATATAGATTTTCCCATGTTTTTCAATGATTAGTTTGAAGTTTCATAAGCATTCTATGTAAAAAAGCCTATGGAGCCTTACTTGTCCAGAGTATATAGTCACATTCACTCCTTTAGCCAATAATTCATCAACCTATAAAAAACAATGAGGCGATAAGTGATAAGTCGCTATTACAATTGAAACCACGAAAAAAAAAAAATCACCGAGCAACCATCTTTTTACTTGTAATTTAATTTTGTTTTTGAAGTGGAGACAGGAAAAGAAACGAAAGCATTTTCTTGATGCATAAAAGACAACCAAAACAATCATTTCCTCATCTACTTTCTATCGTTGTTAACCGAGTAAACTAATAATAAGATGGGGTTTCTAAATCTGTAGATTCAGATGGCATGGAAGCAACAAGTCTTAACCTCGAAGATAAAGCAATGCCCACTACTTAGCTTGAAAGAAAAGTAGCAATAAAAAAACGTTTCTTCAAGAAATGGCAAAAATTATGTGCAATCATACCTCATTGATCCTTGGTTTCATGAAGTCGCCATACATATTTCCAAAAACATGACCAGATTCCTCGCCCCAACTGCAAAAGCACAATCTTTAGTCCTCGTATTGCGTATAAAAAGGATTGGGATAAAATGCTAAAAAGAGAAACGAAAAAGGAGTAACCTACAGAACATTTTCTGGGATGATTCCTAACTTCTTTCTGATAGGACCATTCATCAGTTTGCTAAGATCAGCATCGCTACCTAGAGAAGAACTCCGGGATTGTAGGTATCTCGAGTATCGTTTCAACGCCAATGCTTGGGATAGCTCAGAAGCAGCGACGGATAGAGGATCCATATCGGCATCCAACATAAAGTTGTAGAAATCCTGCATAATATAATGTGTAAACGAATTTTGACGATTAAGGTGGATTTTAAAAACTTAAAACCCGTACAAAATGGATATGTAGTACCACTGAGTTACTGCTAGCACTTATTGCGTTTTCAAGGTCACCCCATAAATCAGTTGCTTCTTCGAACTCACCGGCTTCAAGCTTCTGCTTAATTTTCAAAGCTAGACTGTGCTCGGCTTGTTAGAGAATTGACAACTGAGACTTCTAAAGTTCAATAATAGTTCTGAAAAAGTTAAAAATAACAATCCGATACGGACCTGTTTGATTGTTGGAAGCCATTTTCATCCAGCCTCGAAACATCTTTCAGAAGAGGTCCCCAAGAAAACTGCAGCATTGATACAAAGCAATCAAGAATAGCTCAAAAAGAAAATGTTAATATCCTAAGAAATTAAATGTCCTTGTTCTTCAATTTAATTAATTTGCATACCACAAAATCTTCCGGTGAGATCCAACTATCACCCAATGCGACTCCTATAATAACACAAAATCATATGCATTAATGTCACGGGATAACCCTATGATAACTATTGGCAAGTTTGTACTTAACTAAGGATTCTAAAGCGGGAGTCCATTGTTTCTGAATTGAAAATATGTACAAACTTTCGAAATAATAAGTAGATATTTTCTTTGTTACCGCCAAGTTTGAGCTTCAATCTCCCTGCCTCAATGGCTTCCAGAGCGGATAATCCAAGAGTAACTGCGAATTTTCCTCCATAGGACTCTGCAACTATGTACAACGGACTTTTCTGTAAACTCTCGTTACTATTAAACACTTCTATCAACAATGTAGTCAAATCAGTTGCAGCCTCCCAATCGGTCTTTACAAATTGCTTAGTATCATCCACGTAACTGTAACCAGTTCCAACCGGGCAATCCTATATCGAATCAAAGAAGGGAAAAGTAACACTATGCAAACGAACCAATTCTAACTACAAGAATTTCATGAATGTAAGACACTTACCACAAAGAGGAGATCAGCTTTGTTCAACCATGTTGAATTTCTAGGCTTCAAGTTAATATCCAGGGGACCAACTTCCTCGAAATTTCCAATTCCAACTCCTGAAGCCCCCTATATTCACATTCAAATTCTTGCCCCTCAAAACACATTCACAAAGAGAATATCCTATAAATGTAATGGCAAAATCTCCTATGAGACCGTCTCGCAGATTCTCATTCGTGACACATATTAGATTTTTCATAAGTATTACTCTACAATTTTTCCTCATAAATAACTCACAACCCTTAATATTACATTTTGATTTTAAAGTATTGCATTTTTCATCAAAAGTACCATATTTTTCTTCATAAAGATTATACTTTCTCTCACAAGTAACAATCAATCAATTTATATTATACTTTTTCTCATTAAGGAACTGTTCAAGCCCTAAAGATTAGCTTTTGATTTAAAATTATTACATTTTTCCTTATAAATAGCAAACAATTTATTCCCAATATTAACATTTTCTAGCATAAGTATTACATTTTCATCAAATTCCCCATATTACATTTTTTCCACGATATTACATTTTTCAGCATAAGTATTACATTTTCATCTTGATCCGACCCGTGAGACAGTATCACAGGAAACCTACCCAAATGTAGATAAATTGTAGGGACAAAACTTATATACTGGCTAACATTCAATCCAACAATCACATTACTCTAAGGCTCTTAGTTTAATTTCCCAGAAATTGGATGCTTTTTAGGAAAGAACTTACAGGCCCACCCTGCAACCAGAGAATAATTGGCCATGGCTGGTTTGGATCTTCAGCTCTGGATGGGCTTCTGTAATACCACCAGAACATATGAGCTTCTGTTTCCACACACAAATCCCAACATCAGCATACAAAATAAGCCAAAAATAAAGATTTCAGCATAAAATTTCCATCCAAAAAGGGGAGAAGAAGGCATTTTACTTGGTCTGACTTCAACATATCCCCAAGCTTCTGACCCATCTTGGGCTCTTAAAGCAATGGCATTCCCAGTTCTTCCATGAAAGACCAAGAAACAGAGAACCACAGAAACAATCAGAAGATGAAACTTTTCCATCTCAATGGCCTAAAAGGCTTCAACTTTGGGAGCTCAGAGTTCAAAGCTGTGCGCCAAACATCAAAATAAAGAAAATTACAATTAGAATGGCACTCTCAGAACTCAGAAAGTCAGAAGAGCTTTCTTTTTCTACCGCTAAAGTGAATAATTAGCCACTAAACAATATAAGCGGACAAGCAAGTTACACACAAACCGAGGAAGTTTCCAATTTACCATAAATTCACAAAGATGCCCTGATTTTTATGAAAATTCACAAAAAAAAAAAAAAAAAAATTACCATCATTATAATTGACGGTCTAAAATGTCATTATTGTTAATTTTTTGTATTTAATTATTATGTGAACTTATAATAGAGTCAATCAATTCAGGTACGATGAATTAAATTTAACAGAAAAAAAATTAAGACAAAAATACAACATCAAGAAATGAACATTTAAGTAGTGATTTTAGTGTTAAAAAAATATTTTACTTATCATAATAGTTTCTCTTTGTTTATTTATAGAAAAAAATGAAAATAATAACTCATTAATTAATTTTCGTTGTGAAGTAGCATATTACTATATTAGCAATAGCTAGCAAGCAACAAGTGAATTCCATTTGTTAAAATTAATCAATTACCAATTTCTTTTTACCAACTAAAATAGATGAAAACTAGCAAAAATTTCAACTTTTCTAAATACAATGCTGAGGTGGTCAGAAAAATTCATTACCTTAAAAATAGTATTAAATTTTCAACCACCAAATTCTAACCACTTTCCCGGGTTACTTAAATTTTTTATTGTCATTTCAACTTTTGAAATTTTTACTTCTCCTATATAGCGAAGAAAGACAAGATGAAAGAGGAGATGAGACTTAAGGGAAGAAATGAAGGGAAAGAGAAAGATACTTAGAGTGCGTTTAATAGTTTAAAAAATTCAAATTTTTTTAGGAATTTAAGAGGTGAGAAAAGTATTCCCGTATTTGGTACAATCTTTTTCCTGGCCTACTGAGAATCTTCTAAGTTTATTTAATTACATATTTATCATTTTTTATGCACGCTTCCATGTTAAAAATCTCATATATAGCAAGAATATATTAGAGATTTTAAAATTTTTCATGGAAAAGTTTAAACGAATCAAACGTGTTAATTAAGTTTTTAGGTTATTTAATTGTTATGTTTTCAGGATAACACAAAGCATGCTAATTAATTTTCTCAGTAAAGTTATTCATATCAAATATAGTCCTTGGAAACATTTTAACAAAAATTTAATTGATGAGAAAGTATCAAACGCCCTCATAGAGAAGGTGGGGGAATGAAGGAAAATAGCTAAGAGGAAGGAGAAGAATAAAACCATGGTTAAAATTTGTATTTGTGCTACTTTTTCACGTGCACGAAGGAGATAATGTCTAATGATCATTTGTATATAAATGCAATATAATATAGGAAAGATTGATTATAATTGTCACTAAAATACTTTGTAAATACTTTTCCTCAATTGGGTTATTAGTGGTATCATTAGTAACATCAATGACTTTGCAGGTAGTCCAAATACTTGAGAGAGTAACTTTGTGCCACTAGACCACAAGGTCTATACTCTATACAGTTAGTATGGAAAAAGTTTAGAAGTGTAAGTTTGATAAATGAATTTCCAATATTTATATTTGAAAGATAAAAGTGTACAAAATTTTTAATATGAAATAGTATATAAAGGGGTTTTTGCCTTTTTGGTTAAATGGAAAACGTTTTACAAAGAAATTTTTTTTCTTAAATTTGAGGAAAATTGAATTTTCCACTATTTGGTTCATAGAAAACAATTTTCAGTAGAAAAAA
>CM008342.1:40561529-40573419 GCA_002525835.2 Ipomoea batatas | reverse complement strand
TGAAGCAATAGTCGCAGTCCCCTTGGGACTGTCCGCTTTGTGTGTGTGTGTGTGTTTTTTTAAAATTATTTAAAATAATTGTTTTTATATTATTAAAATAAGCTTCTAAAATTATTTTAAATAATTTAAAAATAATTATTTTAATTAATTTAAAAAATAATTATTTTAATTAATTTAAAAATAATTATTTTAAATAATTAAAAAAATCAAAACAAGAATGAAATAAATGTAATTTTCATCCCTTTACTAATAAAACATTAGGGACGAAAAGTGAGCACTAAAGGTCATGTTCACTTTTCGTCCTTAATTAGCTTAAATAATTATCATTGGCGCTACACTTTTCGTCCTTGAGTTATACTAAAATTGTAAATTTCGTCCCTAATATTTTATTAGTAAAGGGATGAAAAATACAATACCAATGATAACTTAAGGACGAAAAGTGAGTATGACCAACACTTAGTAACAACTTATACAATTACCCTATTACCTATAAACGAAAAGTACAAATTTCGTTCTTGTTTTGTTTTTAATTATTTAAAATAATTATTTTTAAATTATTTAAAATAATTTTACAAACCTATTTTAATAATATAAAAATAATTAAAAATACAAAAAAAAAAAACGCACAAAAAGCCGGCAGTGCCGACTTTTGTTTTTAAAAAAATTATTTTAAAATTATTAAAATCATTTTTCAAAATACAAATTAATTTGATAGAAGGATCAAAAGTGATACAAATTACAAAATTTTGCACTTAATTTCAACCTAAGGAGTAGTAACCTGCTAAACAAGTCATTTAGGACTCAATTATATATGGAGTATTTTTTTGCCGATTTAAGGGGCTTTAATAGAGCTTTTTTTACTTAGGGTATTCAATTGCACTATCCCTCTATACTTAGGGGCTAATTTGACACTTTTTTCTAAAAATATAAAATCAAACAAACTTAAAAGCAATAACATTGTTATCCTAATAAATAATAAAATAACTATTAATAAAAATTTACAAAACAAAACTTATAAACAAGGACGAAGCTAAAAAAATCATCGTGATGGGGGGCGTGAAATCAAAATACCTCAAAACGCAGTAAAGTGTTCATAACAAAATATGAAACATAATTAAGTTAATTTGATAAATGGTTGGAATAGAAAACGCATTATAAATAACACATTTCCTATATTGATATAATATTTACAAATACTATTTTCTTTTAGCGAGATCAATTTCAAATTTTCCTAAAATAATTTGAATACGATGAAACATAATAGAAACTTCAGAGTACATTGACTTAATAATTCATAAAAAAAAAAGTAAATTTTTATTAATAACTAAATCACAAAATATATTTCATATAAATTAATTAATCAAGTTAAATAATTTTTACTACTCTGTCCTCGGATTTCACGGTCAACAAACGGGCATACTAACGGAGGACCAAATTGGGTCAAAAATTGAAAGTTAAGGATGTTATTGGTTAAAATCATAAGTCGATGACCAATTTGTGAATTATGCTATAGTCGAGGGACCATTTTGGGTATTTACTCTTATAAATACAAGTATTAAATTACACAATTATAAATAAATTTCAAAATTATAAATAAATATCGCAAATCAAATTTTTATTTAATACAATGTTGGGGGAAAATATATCCAATGGATTTAATACAGTGTTGCGGGAAAACAAAGCCAATTGGTCTCAACCCCGTGACCTTTAGAACAAGCAACATGCATCCTTGTACCCTACCAGCAAAGCCCATTCATCTTTAATTTAAGCATATGAATTTTGTTTACTTATAGATATATTATATACTATATATATATACAAGTGATGGGGTGGGTGGGGCAGGCCCCCTCCCAGCATGGACCTTAGACAAGGGTCCAGCCTGCCCTTGCCCAGGACTGGCCCTTGCCCAGAACACTGTCAATCATTTTACATGTACCAGGAGCCCAGCATGTTGCAATAACTACTAGCAGGGAGTAGCAGGCCTTCTGGAATAGCAGCCAACGCAACAATAATTTGAAAATAGTAAGTGTACTTCTCAAAATTCCTATGCCCTCCATTAACAAACTCCCAAAAGATGAAATACTTCACATTAATCAACCGAATCACAGCACAGATTACTCCAATACTTGTAGTCAAAGACTCTCCAAAGTCATTGAGCTTTTTCTCACCTCCTTCGTCTCCACCATACGAAGCTAAAATAAATGATACTACGGACACCAATAACAAGCTTTGCATACGTATTCAAGACATTGGTTGATATATCAGACGGTTAGTTGAAAATCTTCCACCTAAAAATCACATAATCCACTCCCACAATTTCATCCCAGTTCATCACATTATGCATTTGAGTAGTAATTTCAATATAAATTTCTTCAGTAGATGGTAAGTTATTCTTTTGCGTGTCATTTGGAACCAAACTAATAGCAACACAATCAATTACCTCAACTCCTAGGTTCACTACTACAAAAATAGCTCCAATTTTTAATAAACCGACGTCATTAATATTTACATAATATTTTTTTAATTCGAAAAGAATAAGACGTCGATATTTTATGGTATTTTTTTTTTTAAATAAATACTATATACAATGTCGGTTTTTATAAAACAGACTTTGTATATTACATGATTTTTTTTTTAATTTTTTTAATGATTAAGGAACTTTGATATGAACAAAAAGCTTATCGAGCCAAGTTTATAATTGTCTAATCATATAATGTTTAATTATTTTCTATTTCTCAATTAAGTTGTTTTTGCTAATTTCCCTTAAGTTTTGAGTGTTGACAGGAAAAAGAAGAACAGTAATAAGAACTAGTCAACTAGGAACTAGGAAATTAGTTGGAACACTGGAATGACTGGATGCCTTCTCAGTTATCCCTTTTCAAGATGTGGCTGCTTTAGAGTATTACTTGTGTAAATTGTATTTTTGTATGTACTAATTAATGTAAAATGTAAATGTGGAATTGTGGATTTGTGATTTTGTCATTTTTGTGGTATGTGGAAAAGTAGTTTTTGCATGTACAAGATAGTTTAATTCACTTAAATGTATTCTATAATTTTCATTTTGTAATATTTTTTTAACTTTTTTAAATTTTAAGTGTTTTGTTCAATTATTTTTTTAATTTGACTTAATCCGAATTGATTTCGGATATCCAACCAATCCGACCCCATTCGAAAATTTTTAAAAAAAAATCGAAGTAATTTTACAAATTATGTTGAAAAATTGCACTAAAAATGACATTTTAAGTAGCCATTTTGTGGTATAAATATATGTGGGGTCCACTTCCGATTTGGGTCAGGTCAAAGTGGATTCGGGTTCTTCGTAGTTAGACGAAGAGATCGATATATTATACGCTCAAAATTAATAATGGGTGAATGAGAAATTGATTCTCAAAGTAGACCCATTATTTGAGATGGAATTTGGGTGGGAAAATAAGCTTATGTAGCTTTTGTCCCACATTGGTTGGGAATGAACATTTGCCCCACTATATATACACGAGTCTTTTTATGACTAAGTAACTTGTATAGCATAGATGCTCTCTCTCGCGCGCAGGGGTGCAAATCAAATCCCAAACTGCGGGCACGAATGTCGTTCGGAAAATTAGCTGGTCTTGCAGGCTAAGTTATGCCATATTTTCAAACGAGTTTTCCATCTCAGAACCACATGAGATCAGAAATGATCTCTCGTCCGAGACATCAAATGAACTGACCTCTCGAGAGGTAGTTCGATGTCTCGCGGATGGCTTGCGGAGTCGACCTCTCGCGAGAGGTCGTTCGCGTGCGAGTGCGATGTCGTGCAGCCCGGGTTGGCGCGCGCGTGCGCAGACGGCTTGCGGAGTCGACCTCTCGCGAGAGGTCGTTCGCGTGCGAGTGTGATGTCGTGCAGCCTGGGTTGGCGCGCGCGTTCTTTGTCTCGCGGATGATGAAGTAGTTTTCGCGGTGGATGGAAAGAAGTAGGTGTTAAAACGGGAAAAAGTTCCCGAGTATCGTTCTCTAGGAAGGCACAAAGGAATCGGTAAGCAAGTGGACTAAGCACAAGGGCTACTAGTGTTTGAAAGCTAGTCCTAAGCAAGTAGGTGTGTGAATCATGCTAAGGGTAATATAACAAATGCAAAAGGTTGAGAAACAATCAAATGAAAAGCGGATTCGAATCAACCTCTCAAGCATGCTCACCCTCGATTTCCTAATGTCCTAGGATTTGACAACGCTAATCGGACACGAAGTTGACAAGATCACAAGTGCCAAGGCCACTCTCGTGGACCATGCCCTCTCTCGTATACTTAGCCTTATTCTCATAATCACTAAGCTAGAAGAGGCATTTAATCAAACATGTGGTGTGCCTCTTGTCTTCCACTCTCCCTTTTCTCAAAGGTGAGAGGGAAATGTGAATGGTGAGGGCTTACACACTCCCTACTCTCGTAGGTGAGTGTTCTTAACCTAATCCTCTAGTGCAACCCACCTAGTTGGCATAGAGTCAATAAATACATCCCAATTCACAATCAAACATCCAATAAGCATAGCTCAACCCTAGATTTAAGAACTTTAGCATTCAAGGGAAATTATGCAAGATCAATTGATTCAAAACCACAAAAAGACCTAGCTACTCATCTCTAGAATTGAAATCAAAGATGCAATTGAACAACTCAAAGTAACTAGAATCAAAATCAATCAATCAAATCAACAATTGAGAAAGGAAATACAAGAATAGGAATGGAACTTTACTTGAATTTGAAGTAGAAGTCTTGATTAAACTTGATCAATACAAACTTGAAGTGTAGAATCTCCTCTAAATCTAGCTAGGTAACTGGAATTTGGATTGAAATTGAGCTTTGGAAATGGAGGGAATTGGGAGCTAAAACCTAGAGAGAGAAATGTTCTAAGATGATCTAAGGTTGAAGTGTGTAACTCCCCTGAAAATTGGCTCATCTCTCCTTTTAAACATTGCATAACCGCCAATATTTCGCGTCGGACGCCTAACTGGACGCGCGTCCACTGGCGCATCTAGGGCTGTCTTCTGTTGTACTGTGCAAACTTCAGAGAGTAAAAACTTGGACGCCTGCTTGGACGTGCGTCCAGAGGCGCGTCCAAAGTAGACTTTTGTTCGGCTTTCTGAACTTCAAAGGGCGAAATATCGGACGCCACCTTGGACGACGCGCGTCCAGAGGCGCGTCCAAGGTGGGCTGCTGCTCTGTTGGGCAAACTTCAGAGGGTTCAATTTTGGACGTAGCCTGGACGCGCGTCCAGAGGCGCGTCCAAGGCCTATTTTTGCACTCCAACTTCGGCTCATGAATCCTTCTCCGAGATATTGTCATTTTCTACCTTTTTGCACAACTTTTTCCCTACAAAACGATTAGCCAAGTGTGGAACGGGGTCCGATGACAACATAGAGCATCCCAACGCAATTTAGGACCAAATCAATCATAAGAGCCGTCAAATGTGCACTAGATGATCCAAGAATGACCTTATAAAGATGACATCTTTTGCACTTATCAGCGGACCTCTGCGACGTCTCGCGGCCGGTACGATGTCTCACAGCATGCACTGCTTGTTGTCTCGCGGCAGCCTGATGTCTCGAAGGTACGCAAATTGGAACGATGTCTCGTACCGCGACTCCGGTGACCTCTCGAGAGCGACCTTTCACCTACTGATCCGTTGATAGAAATGACTCTTGGTATTACGGAATTAATATGATTAATTTCAATCATTATTTCAGAGTTTATTTCTTAATTAAATAGATTAGTAGTGGGTGTAAATGAGTTGCTAGTGGGTAGAGGTTACACATGGGAAATTAAATGCCAGATTTATTGTAATGATCCCATCCTTCACTATATAATTCGTTGGTGAGCAGCAGATTTGCAAGTAAGACGAACTAGCATCACAGAACACACGAAACACTTTCTCTCCTCAAAACTCTGCTCATCCATTCCTTCAAGCCATCTGCGTTTCATCCCACGTTTTAGTTCGCCGAGCTCCAAGTTTGTGTGCTCAAACGCAGGAGTCGTAGTACGTTTTATCCTGGGAAACCTAGGTCGCAACGCTCCAGCACCCCGGGAGGCGGTAAATAAGGTTTTAAGAACAGTGGCAACACGACTCGTGCTTCGAACCACCCCGAAGTTCATACAGTTCAACCTACTCAATGTCCAGGTTTTTCAACCTCGTGTGGTTTTATTTCTTGGATGTAATCAATCCTTCGTGGATTATTTCTATTATTATTTTCGTTGTATTTTCCATCTTCTTTGTGAATTTCTAGAATCAGAATTCTTACAGTAAGTTCAATGAGACATTTTCTACGGTTTGTGATTTCAAAATTCAGAAGTCTACAAGGTAAGATCACTGGTATAATGTGAAAGGTTATGGAGTGATTTCATGATGAGTGTGCACGTACGGTGTGGAATGCTTACAAGTTACACCCACGCAAATACAATCAAAATTGGGTTAAATACTGTTCTTGCACAAAAATAATTATTCTAGACCTTCTTCATTTTAATAAACAAAAATTTATCTTTTAGACTTAATTCCTTTTTTGGGCTAAATAGTGTTCTTGCACAAAAATAATTATTCTAAACATTCTTCATTTTAATAAACAAAAAATTATCTTTTAGACTTAATTCCTTTTATTTGTCCTGAATTTATATGTAGGAATTTACTTTTAGTCTTTCTTTTTTCAGAATATCATCTTTAGTCTTAGTATTCTTGTGACATGATCATATTTTGTCATCCATCAATAAAATCGTTTAAATTAAATTCCGTAAAATACAAGGGCATTTAAGTCTTTAGTTGTGAATTTTTTCAAAAAAAAAAAACTAAAAATAAAAGTATAGCGGGTTAATCCACTTTATATTAAAAAGATCGAAATGTCATTGCATTTAACAACATTTCAACAATTTTGTTGACAAAGAACGAAAAATGATTATGCCATAATAATACTAGGAGCAAAGGAAGATGTTCTGAAAAAGAAATTTAAAAGTGGACTGTCACCTATAAAGTAACGACAAAAAATGAAAATAATTGTAACCCAGCTTTACAAAGCACTATCGTTCATTTAAGACACTTCATTTTAGCGGGTCTAATCACAATAATGTCCACAAGCCTACCAAAACACTAGCAGAGCAAAGCCATATATAACGTGATATCCTAGACTAACAAGAAAATAAAGTTCCTTGAATAGATGCCATATACGTCAAGCTTCTCTTTCAACTTACCACAATCTTTAAAATAAATAAGTATTTTTATAATACAAAATTTTTAAAAAATTAATCATTTTCGTTCATACGTTCAAGATAAAAATTTTACAAGTTAATGCCAGTCCAAGCCCTCCGAATATAGTGACATCACTACATTTAGTCTTAACCTTCCAAGTTAATTATCTGTGGTCCTTCAAATTTAATACTTTAAACACCATGATCTTTCTATCAATTTTAGTTGTTTAGGCTATATAAATTAGGGACAAAGTCATCATTTTTGTCTTTTAGTCTGAAAAGAACTAAACGTGGCGGAGTGTCACTATACTCGAAAGACCTCAACTGACATTAACTCTTTTTTTTAGGGTTTAGGAAATGGTATATAGTTAAGTTGGCAAAAACTTGTGTGAGACCGTCTCACCATGAGACGGGTCGGGTCAAGATGCAAGTGCAACACTTATATGAACAAATGTCATACTTATATATATGCTCAAATGTAATACTAATCAGGAATAAAATTTTTGTTACTTATAAGGGTAAATGTAATACTTTTAAGGGAAAATACAATACTTTTACATTTCGATTTAAAAGTATTACACTTTTCCTCAAAAGTATTGTATTTGCCCTTATAAGTAAGGATCACTTGTCAACATTACTTATTACGAAAAATGTATTACTTTTTCTCTTATAAGTAACAAAAATTGTATTCTTGACTAGTGTGATATTTGAGCACATACGTATGACATTTGCATGGTGTTTCGACCCGACCCAACACGTCTCACAAATTAGGATCCATGAGACGGGTTCACACAAGTGTGACCCAGTTAAGTTACATGCATACTAGAATTACAGTAATTTGACAACAAATATATAATAATAATAATAATAATAATAATAATAATAATAATAATAATAATAATAATAATAATAATACCAAAAAATGCATGGAATTTTAGACTAATCAACGTGGCTTTCAGGATTATTGTAAGATATATTTAATGTAATATATATCTATATATATATAACTGTGAGAGAAAGAGAGGAATAGGAAATAAGATGTTTAGTTAATACATTATAACATTATATAGCTTAAATGTTTAAGATTTAAAATTACTAAAAACAAAAAACAAAACAAAACAAAACAAAAAAAAAAAAAAAAACCAATCAGCCGGCTAGCTAGGGGCCCGGCCACGAAGACGGCCAATTTCGACAAAAGTCGCAGCCACTGAACGCCGCCTAGGCCCAATTTTTACAACATTGAATATACTACATATTCATCTGCATATACCATGGTGCAATGTGAAGTATGGTTTAGGGTATAATTTGTCTCTTTCCTAAGCTAAACTCTCTTCTTAAATTTGTAATCATCCCTTCTTAAAGATGTTGAAAATTTAAAATATATTTTTTTCTATTTGGTAAAGAAAGTTTAAAATATACAAAAGTTTTTCTTCATAACTATACTTAAAGAATGGACATGAGAAATTGAAATAAGAAGAAGATGGCGATGAAAGCCTGTATTTCTTATGTAAAGAAAAAAAAAATGCATTCAACTTCCTTTTTTTCCTTAATTCACAGTAAAAAAAAATGTGGAACTTACGTGCAACAAGATTTCTTGACATTCATAAATAAAGTAAATAGGCAAGGTGCCATTTGAGCTTCTATTGATCATATGATCGAGTTTCTCTTTTTCCAGACCTCAAAAAACCCTTTGATACCTATGAAATAGGAGTGTTTGTGCATATAGATTGGCTGGTCTGGCTCTAGAGACTAGAGTTACGTTATTCCAGAAAATAATACAATGAAATCTGTTACTTTCTTGTTAGTATGTATGAGGCAAGCTAACAGCAGAGTGGAAAGAGCATATATGCATAATCATTAATCCACCAATCAATTGATTTTACATTAAACATTATATTTAATTAAAGACATGATTTCATGATCATTAATCCAGAAGTTGTATTTGTTTGTTTAGAAGCTAGTTTGATGGTATCTGATTGATAGTGTATGTTCTGATCCATCTGGAAAGCCTTTTAATTTGTCAGAAGACCTGAAGATATAGGTAGGTAGCTAGCTAGATTGAATCCGAACCTCGCATTAGTACATTTACTAATAATGATAATAAGTGAAAGAGAAATCAAACTATTAAATTTTAAACACTGTTCATAATAGATTTAGATCCGATAATAGTGAATTTTCATTTTTCATTAAAAATTGAAGTATTGTTTCAGTTACATGTACAAAAATAAATTGGCAATTGAATTTTTAATTTTAAAAAAAAAAACCTACAGATTTTATATCATGTTTACAAAATTGCAATGTAATAGGTCTTTTTTGGAGTTGTTATTCTATTCCCACCCAATCTTTTCTATGAACTAAATGTGTTGCAAATGTTTGAATTAGTGTAATATGCTCGCCAATTTCTCACCACCAAATTCCAGTCTTGCACATGCATGTACGAGGTTTGTTTTTTTCCAAAGGGCTTTTGAATTTTGACCACCAAATTCCAAGTCTTCCACTATGTGGTTTAATTTATCTTAGCTTTTTTCCTTGACGTCAAGTCAACATAATCTAGTCATTTCCCTAAAAGAAAACAAAAGTTATTATAGATTTGAATATTTATTGATGGATTTATAATTTGGTATTTATGGTCCAAGTTTTACAAAATATATAACTATTATTTAATATTTATCCAATCAATACAATTTTTGTTGGGTGATGAGAAAAATCCCTAACCACTACTCAATAAAGGTATGCCAAGAATTCATGAACTCGTGACTGTGAGCATAAATATAATATAAACATAAATGTGCAGTTCAACTATCAGTTTAGACTTTTAGTTGGATGGAGCACATGATTCAATTTGTGTATCACAGCCATGCAAAAGGTCATGGGTTCGAATCTCAGCACCACTCAAAAAAATCAATCATATAATCCAACTATCAGCTTAGGCTTTTAGTTGGATGGAGCACACAAATCTCAGCACCACTCGAAAAAATCAATCATATAATCCAACTATCAGCTTAGGCTTTTAGTTGGATGGAGCACACAATTCAATTGTGACCGGCAGTTAAGTACGAAAATAATGTTGAATCCACTCGGTCATCCGATCCCCTTATTTTTGTTTGTTTTCCTTTTTTATTTCTTTAATTTTGATTACCATGTTTTATCAACCATCAATCAATTCAATTAATTAGAATCATAAACAGAGATTAATCAGGCATGTTTGTGTCAAGTAAGACCTCAAAGGCGGCAAAGTTTAGAAGAGATCCACATACAACATCTCATCCTCACCTTATGGGTTGATTATGAAGGTAATAACAAAGTAATTAGGAGTAAGTAAACATACAAGTAGTAGTATTGTTGATAGCTCTGAGTACAAACTTTTATATATCTACCTCCAGCATGTCACAAGGGCCTAGTATTTATTCTGGCCCATGGCTAAAAGTATAACATTTTTCATCAAAAGTATTATGTTTTTTCTTGTAAGTAATGTTGGCAATTGTTTGTTACTTATAAGAGAAAATAATATTATACCTAGGAGTAAAATGTAATACTTATATATATATATATACACTATGCTTTCCTATATAAGTAATAAATATTTTATTCCTAATTAGTATTATATTTTTGAGTATAAGTATTACATTTTCATCTTGATTCGATCTGTCTCATGTGAAACGGTTTCACACAAAATTTTGCCTAAAGTTTAATATTTAATGCATGAATAATGAGCCTTTTTTTTTTTTAATACAAACTTTTTCTTCCTTATTTTTTATTTCTATTGTTAAAATTAAAAGTATTGACTAACAAGGTAATAAGTTTTATAATTAGAAAGATTTGAATTCAATAATAGAGAAACAAGCAAACATGTCAGTTTGTGATGACTTCTAGAACAATGTGCGTGGACTACGAAACTACTATGGAATTGCCAGCCGTGAATTTCCAAGTCTACTAAGCTAGCTTGTATTATAAAATTCTGAATTGGGGTGACTAACTGCTCCATTACATTATTTTATGGAGCTAAGCATGCATGAAGCGTATTTAAATTGCGTGGTGTAATCAGTGAGAGAAACACATCGATCACTCTCTTAGCTTATTTATCTAAATCTGTGGTCTTATTATTGAATAGAATTGTAGAGATTGAGATGATGAAGATGAGCCATAACAACACCCTCTCACTTTGTAGTCTCCACCATCACCTTCTGTTTTTCCTAATATGTACTCTTACCCTTTCCACTTACTCATCATCATCATCAGCTACTCTTTACTCAAACGAGACCGATAGAATTGCTCTTTTAGAGTTTAAACACCGGATTTCTGATGATCCCAATGGAGTATTTCTTAACTCCTGGAATGACTCTGTGAACCATTGTGGTTGGCAAGGAGTGAGGTGTGGCCATCGACACCGACGAGTTGTGGGTTTGGAGCTTCCTGAGATGGGGTTGGTGGGAACCATATCTCCTCATATTGGAAATCTCACTTTCCTCAGGGTTCTTTATCTCGATGGCAATAATTTGTACGGTGAAATTCCAGGAGAGATTGGTGGTTTGTTTCGACTAAGATATCTCTCCCTGTCTATGAATGCACTGACGGGAGAAGTGGCTAAGCTTAATTTCAGCAGCTGCGTACACCTTAGGAAACTCTATTTTGCTTGAAAATGGCCTCCAAGGGAACCTCCTTACTGCATTCCAATTCCTAGCTAATTTGAAGGA
>CM008342.1:40543784-40554718 GCA_002525835.2 Ipomoea batatas | reverse complement strand
AATTAGCTCGTGCTCAAACAACAAAGCAAGCTTGAGACATCTTAAAGGTGTCACACAAAGAAGTTGATCGGGCACAAAAGTCAAAGTTGCAGTCGTTGAGAAGGTTGTACGATCATTGTGAGACGACCTCTACAGAAACAGTAGATACGTATTTCACTCGTCTTATTGATCAGGTGAATAAGATGAGGTTATATGGAGATACGATTGAAGATGGTGTAGTGGTTGAAAAAGTTCTTCAAACTATGGCGATGAAGTATGACCATGCGGTGGCTTCAATAACAGAGTCACACAAAACCGAGCTCTTATCAGTTGCAGAGCTGAAAGGTATGCTAGAAAGTCATATTGATAGGATTGAGTCAAAATCAGAACCACTTGCAGAAGAAGCTTTGAAGAGCCAAGTCACTCTTAATATGACTGGGCCTAATCAAAGAGGTGGAGGATCTGGTAGAGGTCGTGGAAGAGAGAGAGGAGGATTTAGAGGAAGAGGACGTGGTAACTCCAACACAGGAGGAGGACGTGGTAACTCCAACCAGGGAAGAGGTGGAGGTAATACCAAATAAGGTAAATTTCCATTTCATTGCTACAATTGTGGCAAGTATGGCACAAGATTGCAGATTGCTGGTACAATGAGGACAATTGTGAAAATCAAGCAAACATGCTGAAAAGTCCGGTGAAAGTTCTGAAACCTTACTATTGGCCAGTAATAATTTTTCTGCAAAGGAAAACATATGGTTCTTGGAAACTGGGTGTAGTAACCATATGTGTGAAAAGAAAGAATTGTTTTCCGAACTAGATCACTACAAAAAAATGCATTTTTAGCGACGGATTATCCGTCGCTAAAAGGGTAAAATTCGTCGCTAAATGGGTTTAGCGACGGAATCTGTCCGTCACAAAAACCCTTCTCGCTAGAATTTAACGACAAAATTTTTTCCGTCGCTAAGTAAAATGAATCCGTCGCTAAATTCTTTCCTGCGACGAATTTATGGTAAAATTTGCGAGAGATTAACAACGACGACTTTTGTAGCTAAATCTAGCGACGGAAAATTTTCGGTCGCTAAATCAAGAAATATCCGTCACTAATTTCTTAATTTGAAGATCTGGTGACGAATTTGAAAGGGAATAGCTACGGATATTTCCGTCGCTAATTATTTATTTTATATAAAAAAATTATTATTTTAATTAGAATCCCTATTTTTTTTTAATTTACTTATTAACGCTTTAAAATCCATAAACACACTATATATAACACTACCTAATACTATCAAATTAGTATCAAACTTTATATCATCATAAAATTAAAGTATTATCAAACTTTATTTATAGTAACACAATAATTTAATCAAAATTTAATACAATAATATATCATCAAAACACAATATTGTAAAATACAAAATGCAATTACATAAAGTCTGAAAGTAAACTTTTTGACTGATTTTGGTAGTATTGCAAATCCAATAAATGATACAAATCCGTTGTATATACAACATTGATGGAATTGAATGAAAATGGAAACCATCAACATGATACTCCTCTACCCACCTGCAAAACATCATTACATTATTTTCACAAAGCATCAAGCATCAAGCATCATCAAGTATATATATCATTATTAACACTAATCACACTAATCACCATTGTTAAACATCTAACCACCACTAATCAAATCATCAATAAATCATAGATATACTCCAACACACCTTCAAATACAATTCAATAAAAGCTAAGTGTAATGCACAAACCTCCTTAGCTTTGACATATATAAGCAATCTCATGTAGAATAGAGTTGATGAAATTTTTTATATATGAAGGAATTGGCATAAAAATACTCACCAATAGCATATTGGAACAATAGCCAATAATAAACTCACCAATCAGCAACAATAGCCAATAATCAACTAACCAATCAAAAACAATAGGCACAAGTAAATTTTAAACTCAAGCATCAAGCATCAAACATGAAACATCAAAGATCAACATCAAACTCTTTTCTATGCCTTCAATTTCATACTTTCATTGGAACTAAAGTTTTAAACTCAAAAGTTCAAGTAAATAGGCACAAGTAAATTTTAAACTCAACAAGTAAATATCCATAAAAAGTTTGAGTTAATTTGATCTTCAAATAAACACAGAAAATTACGTTTCTACCCTTAACAGTGTGCTGTCCAGATTTTATTTTCTCCCTACCAGTTTTAGAAATTAATTAGGTAAATAAACTTCCCGAACTTCTTTTTACTTGAAATTTTTATGGTAGAACCTAAACTTATAATACTAGATATCCATAAAAAGTTTGAGTTAATTTGATCTTCAAATAAACACAGAAAATTACGTTTCTACCCTTAGCAGTGTGCTGTCCAGATTTTGTTTTCTCCCTACCAGTTTTAGAAATTAATTCAGTAAATAGACTTCCCGAACTCCTTTTTACTTGAAATTTTTATGGTAGAACTTAAACTTATAATACTTGATATCCATAAAAAATTTGAGTTAATTTGATCTTCAAATAAACACAGGAAATTACATTTCTACCCTTAGCAGTGTGCTGTCCAGATTTTGTTTTCTACCTACCAGTTTTAGAAATTAATTCGGTAAATAGACTTCCCAAACTCATTTTTACTTGAAATTTTTATGGTATAACCTAAACTTATAATACTTGATATCCATAAAAAGTTTGAATTAATTTGATCTTCAAATAAACACAGGAAATTACGTTTCTACCCTTAGCAGTGTGCTGTCCAGATTTTATTTTCTCCCTACCAATTTTCTCCCGATCAATGGTTCTTGTTAAGCTAGAGAATTTGAATATTATTATGAGCATATAGAATAATCAAGTTGAACTGTTCAAGGACTTATTATGACGATGGCGAGCATCACCTGCCTTCAAATACTTCTGCTCAGCTGTAACGGATTCCAATGCCTCCCTCAGTTCAGCAATTTTAACATTAATGGGATCCAAGTGTTCTGCAAGAATCAATTCCAAGTCAATTTAACTATTTTAAGGAATTCATAGCAACATTCAATGTCACCATTACTCCATTAGCAATCAATATACATATTTCACTTCTAGCACAGTAGTGCAAGATGAGTAAACAGAATATTAAAACATGAAATGAAGAAACTATGTAAAATATTTATACGAACCAACCTTGGCAAGGTTATGCTCATTAGGAATGTGGCCAACATGTATGTAGAAGGAGACTGTTTCTGGTGTTGAATATGGGTTGTGAAAACAGAATTTGTACATCCCACTTCTTGGGGCTTTAAACTCAAATTTGTCACCAGATGTTCCCTTCATTGAGTGGACAACATTGTCTCTAGGTGATGTCACCTACAGTAGGAAAAAAAAGGGAATAGATCAGAGATGGATTCTTAATATTCCATTTCAGAATGTCTTACTCTAGATGTTGCAGTTCTTCAAACAAAATAAAATCACAATATGCCATCAATATGGAGTACAATATACTACATAATATTGTTACAAGGTATTCATTGCTGCTACAACAATACAAACAAACTACACCCACAAATTCAGATGTTCAGAATGTTATATAGAACTCAAAATCTAGCAATTCTGGGGAAAAACACATATATTGACTTATTCCATGAGTATGAAGGTCGCTTTCTGGTAAACGGAACTAGGGAAGTGTTTCAATTATGAAAATCACAACTTGGAATTTGTAAAGTAAGGACCTCCTGCCGAAACGACCCCTAAAATATCATCTACCTAAACCTCCTGCAAGATTTTCATAGGCCAAGACAGAGATTAAACTGAACAAAGATTTTTATCAGACTTCCTTTCTGCTATCATCATCATCCTCATTCCACACATTTTCTCATGATTCCTATTTGTTTGAGCCTAATGAAAGAAACACAGATTCTTCCACCATAGGCCAACAACATTCACTGCTTGTTGCTCACTGCCGGAGAAGACGGCGAGAGATAGCGAGAGGGGCAAACCTGCTGCTGCCTCGCATCCATCGCCGCTGCTGCCTCACCTCCGCCGTTGTTGCCGCTGCTGCCTCGCATCCACCGCCGCTGCTGCCACCGCTGCTCCGCTGCTGCCTTGCCTCCGTCACCGCTGCTACCTCCCCACCGCTGCTACCGGTCGGTCAGTTCGAAGAGACAGAGAGAGAAGAGGCGGCTGGGGGGAAGTTATGATTTTATTTTGAAGAAGGGGAAAGTTATGATTTGTTACCTTAGGTTATTACATTTAGCGTACATATATTTTTAAAAAATTGTAAATTTAGCGACGGATTAAAATTCCGTCGTTAGATTTAATACGCTAGCGACGGAAATTTGAATCCGTCGCTAGATTTTATTTTTAAAAATTGCTTCGTTCATTATCTAGCGACGGATTTCAAATCCGTTGCTAAATCTAGCGACGCAATTGGAATATGTCGCTAAATCTAGCAACGGATTCAAATTTCCGTCGCTAGATTTTTATTTTGAAATTTTTTTTCCGGTTTCGTTATTTATCTAGCGACGGAATTTTGAATCCGTCGCTAGATTTTGTCAAAAAAATTCTCGCCCACTATTGCCGGGTTTATTTTGCTTATAAAAATGAGCGCGAATTTTTTAACAAAAATCCGTCGCAAGTTTATGCGCGAAAATTTACCGCTAAAATTAGCTACAGATTTAACGACAAACTTTTTCGGTCGCAAAAATCTGTCGCTAATCCATCGCTAATTTTCAATCTTTTAAAAATAAGCAATTTCGTCGCTAAATCGTCGCTAGTCCATCGTTAAATTAGCAACGGAATGAATCCGTCGTTATTTCCGCGTTTTTTTGTAGTGGATGAATCAGTCCGGTCTAAAGTGACATTTGGCAATAAGTCAAAAGTGTCAATTTTGGGAAAAGGTAAAATCTCTATTCAATTGAAGGATGATACTCACAATTTTATATCCGATGTGTTTTATGTTCCTGACCTACACCAAAATTTGTTGAGTATGGGACAGTTGTCAGAAAAATGATATAAGATAAATATCACACATGGGTGTTGTACCATTGTGGATGCTAAGGGAGTTTTGATTGCAAAGGTAAATATGTCCCAAAATCGACTATTTCACTTTGAAAATCAGCCATGCACTTCTTGCTTGCTTTAATTATGAAATTTGTGATGATAATTTGTTATGACATATGCGATTTGGACATTTCCATTTCTTTGGATTAAACTATCTAGCGAAAAAAGAGCTTGTTTATGATTTACATGTTATAAATGTCCCTGATCGTATTTGTGAGATTTGTTTGATTAGGAAGAAGCATAGAGATCCCTTCCACGTGGGCAAGTCAAGGAGAGCTGCAAAACAGTTGGAGATTATTCACTCAGACCTATGTTCGTTGGAGGTTCCCTCGCATGGAGGTTGTAAGTACTTTGTTACTTTCATTGATGATTTCAGTAGGAAAACATGTGTTTACTTTCTGAAGCAAAAGTTTGATGCATGTGATGTTTTCAAACAATTTAAGACTTTTGTTGAAAAGCAGAGTAGTTATGACATTCAAATCTTGAGAACTGATAGAGGTGCAAAATATATTGCTTGTGATGATTTTCTGAATGAGAAGGGTATTCAACACCAGATGACAACTAGATACACTCCACAACAAAACGGAGTGGCTGAGAGAAAGAATAGATCTATCATGGATATGGTGAGGTGCATGCTGAAATCTAAAAATCTGCCTAAGCTTTTTTGGGCAGAAGCTATTGCTTGTGCTGTCTATGTATTGAACAGGTGTCCAATTAAAAGTGTTCGTGATAAGACACCTAAGGAAGCTTGGAGTGGGAGAAAACCCTCTATAAGAAATCTCAAGGTTTTTGGATGTTTGGCATATGCACATGTGCCACATCAATTGAGAAAGAAGTTGGATGATAAAGGTGTGAAGTGTATATTCATTGGTTATAGTGACGCTTCAAAGGCTTATAAACTATACAATCATGAAACTAAAAAGGTTGTTATAAGTCGTGATGTCACTTTTGATGAATATAGTGCCTGGGATTGGTCAGCTAAAGTTGAAAGGTCAGTTGTTGTTCCTGTTGTTGAAAATATTGTTGATGAGCAACCGATTCTAGATAATGTCCAGTCTCCTTCACAACTAGGGGCGTCTGTTTGACGATCTTAGCGCGAGCGCCAATTACCAGCTCGCTTGTAGGATTATGTTGTGGGTCATGATAATGACTTGTCTGATGAAGAGATTGTTCAATTTGCTCTTTTTGTAGATTGTGACCCTCTATCCTTTGAGGAGGCTGCTACAGAAACTCATAGGCTTAAGGCGATGGGTGAGGAGATCCATGCCATTGAAAAGAATGGTACCTGGGAATTAACATAATTACCTCCGGGAAAGAAGCCAATTGGAGTAAAGTGGGTCTACAGAACCAAATACAAGTCAAATGGAGAAATTGACTGTTTTAAAGCACGGTTGGTAACAAAGGGCTACAAGCAAAAACCAGGTATTGATTATTTTGAGGTTTTTGCTCCAATAAGTAGACTTGATACAATTCGTATGGCTATTTCTCTTGCTGCTCAAAATGATTAGAAATTGCATAAAATGGATGTCAAGTCTGCTTTTTTGAATGGTTTTCTTGAAAAAGAAATATATGTTGAGCAACCTGCAGGGTTTGTGAAGAAAGGGGAAGAAAATAAAGTGTACATGTTGAGAAAAGCTTTATATGGCTTACAGCAGGAGCCTAGGGCATGGTTTGTTGAAAAAATATGATTCTGGTGTTGTTATAATCTGTCTATATGTTGATGATCTGGTTTTTACTGCAAATAACTTGAAGTTAATCTCAGAATTCAGGGAGACTGATATGGGCCTTATGTGTTACTTTCTTGGCCTTGAGGTTGTTCAGATGGCTGGTGGAATCTTTATTTCACAAAAGAAGTATGCAGCTGATATCTTGAAAAAGTTCAAAATGGAAAACTCCAAACCATTTCAACTCCAGTAGCTGAAAAGTTAAAGGTGTCCAAAGATGAGTCTGGTAAGAATGTGAATGTTACAGCCTATAAAAGCTTAATTGGGAGTTTGAGGTATCTGGTGGCAACAAGGCCGGATATTTCTTTTGGAGTTGGAATACTTAGCAGATTCATGGATGAACCAAAAGAATCACATTGGGCTGCAGCCTGCAGCAAAGCGAATTCTGAGATATGTCAAAGGTACGAGTAATGATGGAATTTTTTACTCTACAAATGAAACTGTGGAACTTGTTGGGTATACAGACAGTGATTGGGCTGGGATGTTGAGACTAGAAAAGACACATCAGGATATGCCTTCTATCTTGGTTCAGCCATATTTTCTTGGTTTTCAAAGAAGCAGCAGATTGTAGCACTTTCAACCGCAGAAACAGAATATATTGCAGCAGCAAATTGTGCTACACAGGCAATTTGGCTGAGAAGAATTTTGGAATTTTTACAACACAAGCAGGAAACACCTACAACTATTTTCTGTGACAACAAGTCTGCCATTTCGTTGTCCAGCCAAGAATCTTGTCTTTCATAGTCGCAGTAAACATATTGATGTCAAGTATCACAAAATCAGAGAGTTGGTTGCTGAAAAACAAATCAACATTGAGTACTGTTCAAGTGAATGTCAAGTTGCAGATAATTTTACGAAGCCATTGAAGATGGAGACATTTCTCAAATTGAAGAAGGATATTCAGATGACCAATATATCCAGCTTGGTTTAAAGGAGGCAATGTTATAATAATAATAATGTATAACATTATTATTATTATAATGTTAAACTAAGATTAATGAAAATAGGCAATAATACATTGTACATGGGAAGTGGGGAAGTGGCAGCATCGGAAGTGGCAACATGGGTGTATGGATTAGTGGTTACCTTTACGTACTTTAGCTTTGTTATTTATCTTTAGCTTTAGTATAAATAGGATGTTTACTAATGTTTCAATTGTCAAATCAATTCAAAGCATTTTTCTTCCAATACCTCTTTCTCTCAATTCTATATATACGTTTATACGGAGTATATATTTATATATATTATAGATATATTATATTTAATATATCTTACAAAAGTTAATAAAAAAATACTAATATATCTTTTTTAGTTTTTTTTTTAAGGGTCCATCTTTATTTACTGTTATTATGTTGGAAGAAATTTTATTGTTAAATCATAAAATATAATAAAATTTCAAACTCAATTTATTATACCGTGGTGCATAGATTGATTGACGAAGAAAAACCATATGGATAGTGGTTGGGCCACAATGGGGACAGTTGTCAATAATGTATATATATTAATTATACCAAAATTTAAGCAAAAGTTAATTTGGATTAGATAGTAAGACTATTATTTACGGCAAATTATACTGTGCACCACGGTGCATATAGCAATGTGCACCACGTACCTAAACGACGTCGTTTTGAGCATTGTAAGCTAATCGTCCGTTTATTTTGGAAATCACGTTTCCCGTTTCGGCCGGTCTCTGTATTTATGTTAATATTCTGTGTATTCCAGGCAATCATTCTGTGTATTCTAGGCAACCGTTCTGTGTATTATAGGCAACTGTTATGTGTATTCATGTTAGTAACACATGTTGTGATTTCATGTTAGTAACACATGTTGTGATGTGTTTGTACATTCGAATGTTTAGGAGGATGAGTTCTGTGTATTTTGTGTAAATATTTTGTGTATTCATGTTATTAACAAAAGTTGTGATGTGTTTGCGCATTCGAAGGTTAGGAGGATGAGTTCTGTGTATTTTGCGTCAATATTCTGTGTATTATGGGCAAACATTCTGTGTATTCTAGGTAAACGTTCTGTGTATTCTATATAATGATTATGTGTATTATAGATAATGAATTCCCTGAGTCATTCGCGTCCGCGTCTACTAACACCGAAACGACGTCTTTTTACGTACGTGGTGCACATTGCTATGTGCACCGTGGTGCAGGGTATAACGATTGATTATTTACTTATAATAATATGAAATGGTTCGTTGTTTGAATCCTACAGGACTTAATTTTGTTTTCAAAATTTTTAAAACCAATGGTGAGAATTTTAATTGGATTAAAGCCAATAGTGAGAATTTTAATTGAATTTTTTACCGTAACATTGTTGCTTCTTTTTTTTTTTTTTTTTTTTTTTAATATTAATAGCGAGATCGATGAGTGAAATTTTGTTTTTGGTATTTTTAAATATTAATAGTGTGAATTCTAATTAGATTTTTTATTTGTAACATTGTGACTTCTTCTTTTTTTTTTTTTAATATTAATAGTGAGATGAATTATTTATAATGTATTTTCTATTCAAACTATTATATCAAAATAATTATGTTTTATGTTTTGTTTTAAATATTGTATTTTGATTTTTCATCACTAAATCAACAATATTTATGACTGGGTATATAAGTTTTTCAATTTTTTTTTTCAAAATATCTCGTTAATTATAATCTTTCGCCCATACGGGAGAAGATTTATGGATCTGTCCTGTATATGGATCTGTGATGGAGTATGGACCGGGAAGCGTATAGTATTCAATTATTATACCATGGACTATAGTTCACCTTACATTTTGAACCCTTATATGCATGTAGTTAACATGTACACTACTAAAAAGAAAACATGTACACTACTACAAAAATAACATATTACGTCGGTATTGACAAACAAACGTTATATGCTCATTTATTTTTTATTTTAAAAAAAATTATACATATGATGTCGGTTCCTGTCGGAAAATAACGTTATATTAAAAAAATTAGCATTTAACTACGGTTTCGCTTGGAAGCGGCGTTAAATCTTCATTAGTTTTTAAAAATAAAAATTAAATAAACATATATGGCCGGTTCCTCCCGGAAGGAACCAACGTTAAATGTCATTAGTTTTAAAAATAAAAAGAAAAATAGATGGTTGCTTAACAACAAATAATTTTTTTTAAAAAAAGAAAAGAAACATAACATTTAATGTCGGTTCCTCTAGGATTCGACATTAAATGTCATTAGTTTTAAAAAATATCGATGGTTGCTTAACAAAAGAAAAAAAAAAAAAAAGAACAAGAAGAAGAAGAAGAAGAAACATAACATTTAAGGTCAATTCCTCTAGAAACTGATGTTAAATGTCATTAGTTAAAAAAAAAATCGACGATTGCTTAACAAAAAAAGAAACATAACATTTAACGTTGGTTCCTCTAGAAATCGACGTTAAATATCATTAGTTTAAAAAAATAAATGAATAACATATAACGCCGATTATTTCAATTAAAAAAAATTGAAGATACGGCGTAGGTTAATAACCGACATTGTATCCTAGGTCTCCATATTTTTAGATCTAGATCTGTCCATTTCTCTTCATCTTCTTCTTCATCTTCTTTTCTTCTCATCCTCACCGCCACGATTTGCCCATTTTTCTTCATCTTCTTTTTCTTCTTCATCTTCATCTTCATCATCATCATCTTCTTCTTCTCACCATCACAGTCCGACACTCCACCATCGCCGCCCTCTTGTTCTTCACCTCCTTACCACCATCGTAGCCATCCACCACGGTCACCACTCACCACCGCCACCACCACCATAGTCCATAGCTATCAACCACGGTTTTCATCTCCTCCTTATTAGTTTTTTAATTTTGTTTGAAGTATTATTTTAATTTTTGAATTTTTTTTATTTAAGAATAATAATTTTAATTTATTTCAAATTTTTAAAAAAATATTTTTTTGAATTGTTATAAATATTTTAAAATGATTTCGAATTATTTGTTTATAATAGGTGGTAATTTTTGTGAAATTATTGAGTATTAGAAATTATTGTGTATTAGAATTATTTGTAATTTTTGTATTGTGCCTTTTTTGTGAAATTATTGATAATATTTATATTTTAATTTTTAATTTTAAAAATAGAAATGACGTCGGTTAAAAATAAACCAACGTTGTTTCTTTTTGTTTTTTTTTTTTAAAAGAAATAACGTTGGTTTTTACAAAAAAAAAAAAAAAAA
>CM008342.1:40520944-40542072 GCA_002525835.2 Ipomoea batatas | reverse complement strand
GTCGAAGAATAATACTAACTCTATTACAATGCAGTATCTGTTCATGACTACTTTCTCAACCTATTGAAGCACAAGAGTCAGTATTGCCTTCACGAACCCACCACCGCCCGTATAAAGGGAAGGGTTTGATGCCACTGGACTACAAGGTCCTTGGCCTCCTCCGGGATTTTAATTCAATGAATTTTAGAAAGAGAAAAAAGATAGTCCTGAGACATAATTACCCCTCTATTTTTTTAACCTAAAATTGATACATGACATTCCCTTCTAAATTATAGCGTGTATTATTCTTCGACTTTCCTTTTAATTTAAATCTTTATATGCAACAACTATTCAAAATTTGCATTGTTTATATGCAACAACTCTAACAATTTGTGAATTAATTTGTCAATTATAAATACTAATAATAATAATAATACTAACAACAACAACAACAACAACAACAACAATAATAATAGACATTTTGGACATTATACTACTTATTCCGTCTCAATTTCTATATATACCAAACATTATAATTGAAATTTCAGTAATTTTATTTCTAAACCAAACACTGAAATTTAAACTCCACTTTATTCCTGCATTATTTCTTCCCATGAAATTGCAATTCTTTTCCCACCTAATTCATTTCCACTAACCAAACACCCCGTTAAAGCACTAAATTTTACCAGTCTCTAATCACAATAATGTCCATAAGAACGTGATATCCTAGACTGACAAGAAGAAAATAAAATTCCTTGAATAGATGCCATGTCAAGCTTCTATTTCAACTTCCCACAAACTTAAAAATAAATAAGCATTTTTGTAATACAAAATTATTAAAAAAAATTAATCATTTTCATTCATACGTTCAAGATAAAAATTTTACGAGGTAATGTCAGTCGAGGCCCTCCAAATATAATGACATCACCACGTTTAGTCTTAACCTTTCAAGTTAACTACTTGTGGTCCTTCAAATTTAATACATTAAACACCATGATCTTTCTATCAATTTTAGTTGTTTAGGCTATATATAAATTAGGGACAAAGTCATCCTTTTTGCCTTTCAGCCTAAAAAGGACTAAATGTGGGGAGTGCCACTATCCTCGAAGAACCCCAACTGACATTGACTCTTTTTTTATAAAATGGTATATAGTTAAGTTACATGCATGCTACAACTACAGTAATTTGACAACAAAGATATAGTAATGGTAATGGTAATAATAATAATAGTAATAGTAACAACAACAATAACAACAACAATAATAAAAATAACAACAACAACAATAATAATAATACCAGAAAATGCATGGAATTTTAGGCTAATGACTCTACATACTCAATGTGGATTTTAGGGTAGTATGTCTAAAGTTTTTGTTAGTTGGATAACACCTATAATGATAAGATAATAGGTCTAATAAATGCTTTACAACATCATCCTTACTCAGGAAATGGTCTATGGCATGAGTAATAAGAAATTAAAGGGATTAATTGCTCAATTGTCATGAAGTTGGATTTGCACAAAGCATACGATAGCTTACATGAGATTTCATTGAGTGGATGCTAGGTGATTTTGGTTTCTATGATAACTTGTTAATTTTATTATGATTTCCATCTCTTATTATGGTTCAATTTCAAATATTTGGGATGGTGAGAAGTTTGCCCCATTCTATGCTAAACGTGGGTTAAGGTAAGGGGATTTTATAACCCCTTATCTCTTTATTCTAGTTATGGAGAAACTTTTGTAGAATGTTCAAGAGGAAATTAGCAATGGCGTGTGGAAGCCTATAAGTGTGTATTTAATGCAAAAACATAATATATTCTACTTATATAATTAATCCAATTTCATATATTACTATTTAGACAACTTCTCCTTAGTTTATTTTAACTTAGGTATTATATAAAACAATGATGATAATTTCTGATGTAGTATATATGGGCGGTACTAACTATGAGATAAGATGCTAGGTTGCTTTTAGATATGACCCTTTTACCAAGTCTATTTGTTGGTTTAAGTTATGGAGCTCGGAATACGTGACAGTAAGACCGAGGTTCTGGAGCGTATACTTTGCATGTAAGAATAGTCAAAATTGCATCTCTCAACAATAAATGTGGTATTTATAGGGAAGGAGAGGGAGCAAATTCTGGTCGTGCGGCACGTAGGGAACGTGGAATCCATTCACAGGCTCAGGCCGAGGCCCATGAGAGCTTGACCACGTGCCGTAATACTCCTATGGGTATTGCCTCCTACTGTTGGACTTAAGTCGGTAGGTCTGTCCTGACCTGCTTGGATTGGGACACGATGATTACAAAAGCATCTACATATGTTGCCCTCTAAAGGTGCTCGACAGTTGTGATGGTCGGGGGAACTATCCCGCTAGGTCGATTTCTTTTCTCCTTTCTTTTTTAAAATACTATGGTGTTATCCCTGGGCAGATCAGCCCTAACGCCCACTGAATCCTAGCATGCTTCCTGCATATCTGCGCTCGGCATGGTCTCCTGTGTATTATCTAGCTTTTTGACTACCTTCTTTTTATGTCCAGGGACTTCTGCCCAAACACGGGGGAGGATTTTTAATGGTGCAATCCTGGGAGCACTACTGCAACATTACTCACCTCCCAAACAACAACAAAGGATGGAAAGATCGGATCCTCTCGAAAACTTCCTATCCCTTGGGAGTGGTCGTCCCGGTTTACCAAGAATGTTTTCCCAGCCAAGTCCGGGCTCTCAACAATGCCACCGCGAAGATCTCCTTGAAATTTTACGACTACTGCATATTCCGGTCTTCCAAGGAGTACGAGGCAGCTCGGCTTCAAGCCTCAATGTATAGATTAAGGTGCGCCACTTTCTAGTTTAAGGTGCATCAGTCTAAAATTTATGGTCAAATGTTTAAAGGTTAAGGTGCGTAGTTTTATAGCTTAAGGTGCGTATGTTTAAAGTTTAAGGTGTTCAGTTTTATAGTTATGGAAAACATTCAGGGTTTAAGCACTACAATCTTGACAATACTAATTAGGTGGAAGAGCCCTAAACCTTCCAGACTAGCCAAGTGTTTGATCCTGTTAGATGTTCCTAACCAATCAGGTTGTTAAGACTAGCTGGGCCAGAAAGCTTGTCCCTAATAGATTGTTAGCTTAGCAAGAAGTTGAAGGCTGACAAACTATCTTATAAGATCACTGAGCAAACTAATTGACCTCCCTTCTTCCCCAATAGGAACACACCATGTCAACCTCACTTGTCAGATATTAGTATTCTATCAGGTTGGAGCTCAAGTATAAATAATTTAAATATATCTCATCTACCTAGACTTCAAGTATAAATAGACCTCATCTACCTAATTGAAAGATCATCTTCTACACTTCATTCAATTCGTCAAATTATTCTGATCCACACTAAATTTGCCAGTTGACCTTGTACTATTTTTACAAGATTTTTGTCTCATATTCTAATATCTTATCTTATAGTATAATTCTAGATCTATATTCTAATATAATTTACTCTATCAATAGCATTTTCTTAACAATGATAAATGTATGAGTGAAAGAGGTTGAACGAGTGAAGTTATCTACTTTTCTCCCTTTAAGCCCTTCAAACGACCCTGGACTATGTTAGCAAATTAACATTAACAAGACTAACTGTACAGAGGCAACTCGGATACGCTTAACCATTAGCGCGTCATCCAAACTTTATTGAGTTTCTTACCTGCGAAAAATAAAATAAAGTTCAAGTAAATACAATTATAACCTAATGACCCAATTTAATTAAGCCTACTTATTAAAATACTAGTTCAAAATTCAACATATAAAACCACCAAATAAATGTAATCCTATAGTTAAAATAAAATTCCTATTCATATTAATAAAAATGCAACATTAGCTTAACATTTATTAAAACCAATATAAACTAGTAACTTATAAATAAATATAATATTTATAATAAGATCAGCACTAAAACTTAATTTATTTATGCAAATCACTTACTAAAATTACAAACACACAGTGTGAATGTTCATAATTTACATACTGACTGTTCACAATTTACCTTTTAAAAATTTACAATTTATACACTACGTACACACAATGGGAGGTTTCTTGCAGCTAAGAATGTGCGAAAGAGCGGGGTCTTTGATGTTAAGGAAGCTGAAGCTCTAAGTATGCGGGAAGCTCTCAGTTGGCTCAAAGATACCGGTGTGGGCAGTGTTGATGTGGAAACGGACTCTCAAATATTATTTAATGCTTTGTCTTGTAATTCTTTTTATTCTGCTTTTGGATTGTTAGTGGATGATGTTAAAGAGTTGGCATCTATGATTAATGATGTCAAATTCTGTTTTGCTAAGCGATCTGCGAATTGTGCCGCTCATATTGTTGCTAGAGAGGCCAATTCTGAGTCAGGTTGCGGGGAGTGGTTTGACCTCCCTCCTCCTTTTCTTGGTGACTACATTGCTGCTGATTTAATGAATTAAGTTTTTTCTTTCAAAAAAAAATAATTTATATTCTAAAAATTTATAATTTCAATACTAAAAATACATCATTTAGAGGTTAACCTGGTCCATGATATAACAACGGTAAACATAGTAATTGGACTTTTAAAATTTGTATTGTTATTGGGTTTGAGTCCAATTACTAAAGAAGATCTAACCATTATTTTAATTAATTGGGTTTTTTAAAATGAAGCAAGAGCTAGAAGACTTGGGCAACAGTGATATTTGGACCATGACAAAAAAGAACATTTTTAATATACTAAAAGTATATTATTTGTGTATTAAATAATGTACATTATATAAAATAATATATTTTTAATACTTAAATAATGTATTTTTTTTTTAATACAATGCACATTTTTAATATATTAAAAGTACATTATTCGTGTACTGAACATACATTATTTGATAGTATGAATGGCATTGAGTGCAGTTGATGTTACAAGGTTGATCTCGAAAATACAAGAAAATAATGGAAATACAACAGAAAATAACCACGAAGGATACTATTACAGGAAATTAAAACAACCTACAAAAGGTTGAAAACCTGAACTACGGTTGAGGATGAAATCCGGACGAACTCGGGTAGTTGGAAGCACGAGTCGTGTTGCCAACCTCCTTAAAACCTTATTTACCGCCTCCCGGGGTGCTGGAGCGTTGCGGTCTAGGTTTCCCAGGATAAAACGTACTACGATCCAATCGTTCGAGCACACGAACTTGGATCCGGCGAACTAGGAACGTGGGTTCAACGCAGGTGGCTAGAAGGAAATGTGAGCAGAGTTTTGAGGAGGAAAAACAGTGTTTGTCGTGTGTTCTTGGTGTTGTTCGTGTTTTTTTTCAAACCTGCTGCTCACAACGAATATATAGTAGAGGAGAATGGATCATAGCATTAATTATGGCATTGATCATCCCTTAGTAACCTCCTCCCACTAGCAGAAATTTAATTCTGCCACTAACCAACATTTATACCCACTAACAAGTCCCATTATTCATGAAATAACTCTGAGAAAAAAGATTGGAATTAATCAAATTAACTCCGTAATATCAAGAGTCATTTCTGAACGGACACAGTAGGTGAAACGTCGCGTTCGAGAGGTTACCGGAGTCGCAGTGCGAGACAAGGTCCAGTCCGTGAACCATCGCCGTGCATGCCGGCAGCGGGACATCGGACGCGAACGACCTTCGAGAGGTCGACTCCGCTGAAGTTCGAGACATCGAACTACCTCTCGAGGTCAGCTCGGTTTGATGTCTTGAACGAGAGATCAGTTTGATCTCAAACTCGTTCGTATTTTAGGCATAATGTAGCTAGCAAGGCCAGCCACTTTTCCGGACGACATTCGTGCCCGCAGGTGCCGGCGCACACAAGTTCAAGCCGTTTCGAACTCATCTTGGGATTTGATTTGCACCCCCTGCGCGCGAGAGAGAGCATCTATGCTATACAAGTTAATTAGCCTTAAAAAGACTCTTGTATTTATAGTGGGGCAAATCTTCATTCCCAACCAATGTGGGACAAAGCTAATAAGCTTTTCCTCACTTAAAATTCCATCTCCAATGGGTCTACTTTGAGAGCCAATTTCTCATTCACCCATTATCCATTTTGAGCGTATAATATATCGATCTCTTCGTCTCACTACGAAGAATCCGAATCCACTTTGACCCGACCCAAATCGGATGTGGACCCTACATATATTTATACCACAAAATGGCCACTTAAATGCCATTATAGTGCTATTTTTCCAACAGTTGACCCTCTTGTTGTTGATTGAGTCAAGTGTAAAAGGTTTGATCTACTGTGCTTTTGTTAGAGTTAACTAAAATTTGATCTCGTAGTTATATGTGTAATATTATTCATTTTTACTTTTGTCTCTGTGGTTCCAGTAGTTTAGGTGTTCTAAGTTCTGCACTTTTTTGTTTAGCCAAAGTTTCCACAAAGCTTAATATGTGAACATTTCACATTTGATACTATCTCTCTTCATTGGATCGGACTGACTGTGAATTCTATTATATGTCTTCTCATGGAAAATGTCTCCTTTTAATCCTCGTGTTGCTCCCTCTTCTGAAGTAGGCCATGTGCTGTCAATTCTCATTCTCTGTCTCTCTGTTGGATACCGTGGATGAGATACTACATCTCCGGCCTGTAGAATCAATATCAGAATTTTGTGAAAAAGTAGTGAATGATGCTAGCAAATGCAAATTAATCAAGATATATAGTGAATGTGCACGTTTCTGTTTTAGCATTTTCAGCCTTTCTTTAGGATGGTCTAAAGCTGAGTTTCATTGAACCTTGTGATTTTCATCTTCAATTCATATTCTACATTATAAAGTCTTTTTGAGATTTAGCATCGTGCAATAATTCCAACTTTGGGGCGCTATAATGGGTGAGTAAAACGTGAAGTTAGAACCCCTTTTGATACATCGTCAATTCTATCTGCAATCTGCATCGCCTCTTGTCCCATGGGATAAGAGGCGATGCAGAATTGACGAAGGCCCTGTTTGGTAAATGGCTGTTAGTTGATTGGGTTGGCTGTTTGGGTTAGAATGTATGATTTGTTGATAACATTGGCTGATTGTTGAAAATTGTTTGATAAATTAGCTGTTAGCTGATAGCTATTTGGTATAATTTTTTTTAACAAAAAGCTAATTGAAAAGGCTGCTTTGAATAACCTTTTGAATTTTAGCATTTTGAAGTTACAAAAAACTTATTATTTACTAATTAATAATGGTCAAATAAGCCAAAATTAGCTGATAGGCTGATTATTTACCAAACAGGCCGAAATGTAATAAAAGGGAAGAATCAGCCTCAATTAGAGAAGGGAGCTTGGCTGCGAGATCACACCAACCAAGTGCTAACACTTGAGCCTCCAAGGTTGATGAAGCTGTCAAAGGAAATGAAAGAGCCACCACCAGGTCACCCGTCGAATCTCTTAGGCAGGCACCACTAGAGGCACAGTTATATTGATGATAACTTATATATTGAGTTTTCTTTCTTGTACATTTACAATTATTTTCTAATTTTACCATTTCATCATAGTTTGCTTGCTAGCAATTTTAGTCCCTAATTTTTTACCATGGCAATATACACCCCTAACTCTTCAAAAAAAATTGCATTTTAACACCTAGAGCAACAACTCTATTAAAATTTTACTTAGTACATGGATGTTTTAAAATTTTATTATATTTGTTCTTTATAACATTGTCAGTTTTGATATTTCTTCTACAAAATAGAGATTTGAAAACATTCTTCTCTAAAATTTTTATTTCCAATCGTGGCACATCGTCCTTATTTTCCCTTCATGAAATGTTAAAACCATGTTTTTGATTTTAGAAATGAAATACCGAAACTAAACAAGATTATAATTAAAGAAAAAACATTAAAAAGTACTAAAATACCATTTAATTACTAAGTAAAATTTAATAGAGTTTAATTATTCTGTTGTTACAAGGGTTAAAATTGTAACTTTTTTGAAGAGTTAGGTGTGTGTATATTGTAACGGTAAAAAGTTAGGGACTAAAACCGCTAGTGAGAAACAATTGCAGGACTAAAATTGCATTTAATATTTCCCTTGAATATGATTGATGAAGATTTCAATTACTTAATATAGTAAATATATGAATATTATGTTAGAATAAAATAAAATATGATATATATTTTTCGAGTACTATTGACACTATTACAATGTAGTATTTGTTCATATATAGTTACTTTCTCAACCTACGCAAAGAGTCAACAATTGACTCCATTGAGACTCGAACCCACTCCTCCGTATGTAGTGTAAATCGGGTGCCACTACACCACAAGGTCTTTGGCTGACTAGTACTAATATACTTGCTAAAGCTTTTTGCATTTTTAAAGATAGTTTGACAATTTCTTTGTTAGTATTTTGATATCTTTTTTGGATAATAACTTTAGACAGATTCAAACACCCACTAAAATACGAAACCGGCGCAACCTTAAAATACAACATATTTTATCCAATTACCGAATTAACAACATTTTTTATTTTTTCCCATTATATTAACCATCTTTGACTAGCTACCTAATACAAATTCAATGTCACCCTACACGTACTCTTTTATTTATTTATTTATTTTCCTTTGTATTATAAAAACAGTAATGCCACCTTCGCCATCATCTCCAAACTCTCTTCCCAATCATTACTGACCGTTGGATTAACATTATATTTCCACCAATGAACATCCTACCCGTCGCCGGAAAGTCTCCACGGCGCGAGCTCCAAGGCCCCCGTCCGACGCCTCTCAAAGTCCGCAAAGACTCCCACAAGATACAGAAGCCGCCAGTGGCAGCGCCGCCTCAGGAACTGCCGCCGGCGGCCCCGCCTCGCCCTCCGGTGATCATCTACACGGTGTCACCCAAGGTTATCCATGCAAACCCTAACGAGTTCATGACGTTGGTGCAGCGGCTCACCGGCCCGGACTCCACTTACGCCTCCTCTTCCACGGCCGTGCAGCCGTCGACGTTTGACGGCGCCGGCGCCGTGTCTCCGGCGGCCCGGTTCGCTTCGGTAGAAAAAACCCGGTCCACGAGAAAACCGGAGTTGGGAACGGTTCAAGGGATAGAGCTAATCTCTGACGTGGAAAGAAGCGGGGTTTTGTCACCTAATCCGGCTTCTCTTCCGGCGATACCGGCGAGTATATTCTCGTCGCCGTCGGGTCAAAACCCGCTAGGCTATTTCCCGGATTTAAGCCCGGTTTTCCATAGTAACAAAATCTACGGCTTAGAAACAAGTTTCATGTTACCTAGTCCTTCAGCAGCTTTCATTTCTCCAAGAATTATTTCTCCAGGTACACCTTCTCTAGACCTTTTCAACAATCTCTTTGACCTTTAAGACTATAGCAATGGTGAGGATAATGGATGAAGAAGAAGATCGAAGACTGTTCAAAGGGAATTTCAGGATTCAATTCTTTGTTCTTGAAGCTAAGAAGCTAAGCAGTACTGGAGCAAGATAAGAGCCTCCCTTTTTCCATTCTTAATTGAAAAGATAATGTTAGGACAATGAAATATTTCTTTCTTTCTATGTTTTGGTGTAATTTCATCCTAGATTTATTAGATGCCAAAATTTTTGTTTTTTGTTTTTTGACATATAATTCTTAATTGTAGTTTGCAGCATATATAACAATGCTAATTGATTTAATTTCTTCCAAGGTGGGTGTTTTTCTTTTTTCTTTTTTTCTTTTTTCTTTTTAAAATTGATTATGGTGATTTTGTCAAGAGCGGTCCATTATAAACCGAGTATTTAAGTATAGGACATGATAGAAAAATAGTAGTATTATTGCTCGGAGCGCTACGCCCAAAATAGTATGTACAAAGCCCAAATAATAAAAGCTATAACCCAAATAATGGGCTAAGAATAATAATGTGGGCATGGAGGATTGAACTTTAGTATAAGGGTTAAAGGTTAAGACCACAAACCACTAAGCTAGTTAGGATTTAGGGAGTAAAGGGATCATTTTTAAGAGGAGGAAATTGTGCCTATTTATAGTGTAGAGACCCTTCCAGATGCTCGACAAATAATGTACGACACCAGATTGCTTGCATTCCTAGTCATACACATGTCCCCCACTACTTGGATGTCATCGATCTTCACGCGGGTAAATAGAACATCCTACCTTCTAGTATATAGGATGTTTGATAGTTTGGTGGTTTAAAACTTGTGATGTTATTCTTGAGGTCGTGAGTTTGATAGCACATCCTTTAACATTTTGCTCCATGCTTCCCCTTCGGGTACCCTGTTCCCATCAAATTAAAATAAATATTTTTTTTTGTTGTGACTACAATTTAATCTATTTATAATATTTGCAATAGCGATATCATCAGACCACAAGGTAAAATTAAAAAAATTGTGAAGGTAGCCTTTCAAAACTTAGATAACCTTAGAGAAAAACTCTGTTCAAAAATACATTTGTCTTTTTTAAAATTAAATAAATAATAAATAGATTTCATCAAACAAATTTGTGAATTGCTTTAAATATTTTTATATAACAAATTAAATTAAATTTCACCAAACGGATTTGGTAATTTTTTAGACATTTGAATATAATAAAGACCATAATATTTGGTAAAAGGTATATATAGTACATACTGTCAAAGTGGGTTGATCCGTCCCATTAGGGTCGCGCCACCGCAAGCCTAATTTCTGGCGGACTTTTACGAACTAGTCCGTTAGGCTCGCGGGCAAGGATTCATGTAACTACTCTAACTCGCTCCACCCAGATTGGCGGCCCCAGCGGGTGATGTGTACTGTAGGCCATCCGCCATTCTAGTCACAAATGAGCATTTATTTTTAAATGTAAGGCTGGAGCAAAAGGTTAGATTCGACAATGACTACATTACCAAATTTCAGGAATACTAATTTGTTTAAGTATTTTATTAATCTCTTAGCTTCTATTTTTGTCCTAGTTGAAATCCAGAGTATAAGTGGCCGATTGCAGCAGTGAACAAATGTATTAGGGTAGACCATGATCCATACAATTACGTAAATTATGATCTAATATGATGTCTTTTCTTTTAATTAAAAGAAAGCTAGGCCTTTTGTTATTGTAAACTAATGGTGTATCATGTTATAGATATATATATTAACAAATAAATTTGAAGGATAATTAAAATAATACTTTAGTGTTGCTACAATGAACCTATTGTGTATAACATATTAACAAATGAATCTATAATATAATTAAAATAATACTTTAATTTTGCTATAATGAACCTATTGTGTATAAAATAAAATTAAATAGCAAAGCTTGCTCTAGTGAACAGTAATTGTTTTAGTGAACACTCCGCAAATTTCACATTCAAATGAAACTGGACCTAAACCTTAATGGCCTGTTTGGTTGGATGTAGTTTGGGGGGGAAATTGCAATTCAATAAATTCCAAAATTACAGTGTTTGGTTGGAGGGAATTGCAATTCCGCAGAATTGCAATTCCCTCCAAATGATGAATTGCAATTCATGGGGTACCCCTCATGAATTGCAATTCGGTGGAGAGGAGGGGCAATTTGTTGGTGTAAAGACAATTTTGTCCCTCCGCCCATACACTTTGTCTTTTTTTCTTTTTTTCTTTTTTTTTTTTTTTAAATTTGAAAGAATTATTATTATTATTATTTTGAAAGAATTATTATTATTATTATTATTATTATTTGAATTATTATTATTATTATTATTATTATTTGAATTAATATTATTATTATTATTATTACTACTACAACATAAGGGCATTTTAGTTACTTTATCGTTTCTTACATTGCAATTCCCTGTACTCCTATTTCTGCATACCAAACACTGTAATTTCAATTCGTACTTTATTCATTGAATTGCAATACCACCGAATTACAATTCTTTTCCCCCCTAATTCCTTCCTCCCAACCAAACACCCTGTAAATGCGCACACCCAAAATGAGTTTTCAAGCTCAATGAATAGTAATAAGTCTGAGTAGAATAGTAATAAGTCTGAGTAGTCATATGTTTCTATTAACTACTACTCAAACAGGTTAATCACCCAAGTGGTAGGCTTCCTAACCACTAACATATTGTAATTTGAGAGGTGATTAAAGACTCAAAGTTACTAGTGAAATTCCTCCAAAGTGAATAGAAGATTGAAGTACAAGAATTATACCATCCGAAAACCACTATTAAAATTCTCCTCTTACTTTACACACTTTAATCTCTTCCATTACATAATATTTTAATTTCTTAACATCTTCAGAAATTACACAAAAGTTTATACGTGTTATTGTCGATAAATCTACTTTATGCTGTTACATTAACTTCGATTAAATTTTTACTTGACTACTTAGTTAAAATTTTAGCTTAGATAGTAATGACCAAAGACCTTGTGGTCAAGCAACATAGTTGTAGCCTTCAATTCCCAGTGAGGGCGTTGGCTCGTCCTGCGTTAGTAGGTTGTAGGTTGAGACAGTATGTACGAACAAAAAAACTTAGGCAGTAATGAGAAATTAACTTGTGAAGTCAGTCTATCGAGTTTGTTTTATGTTTTCAAGAAAAAAATTTAAAATTCTAATAAGTCTAATGTTTTTAAATTTAGGTTTTCAAGAAAAAATTTTAAAATTCTAATAAGTCTAATGTTTTTAAATTTTAAGGGTCATCATATGTGTTTGCTTAACTTGTGCAGGCCTTAGTTGGGTTTCACTCGATAAATTGTGGATAATAACTTAGACACCAATATTACAGTAGTAATTTTTTTTTTTAACATACGTTTCTTGATTTAATTAATCTAAGAATATCAATCAACTATTAAGTACTAATCATAATAAATTACATATATGTTAAAAACTTAAAATATAGGTGTAAATATTTTACCTGTTAAATATATTTAGCCAAACTCAAATCTTTCACAATTTGTCCGACTATTATAAGACAAGAAAACAAACGAGAATCAAAGTCAAATAAAGTGCAGATGTTCGTTTGACTTTATGGTTCCTTAAAGGTTTTCTTCGTATCAAACGCAAGCCCAACCAAGGACGCAATACAAGTCTAAAACTATATTAAATATGTAATTTAATACAACTCAATATGTAAGCACTGCGTGGGCTCACGTAATAAATTGACTAAATCTAAATCTAAAAAATAAAAAAATAAAAATTAATTCTAGTAATGGTCCTTCGACTATTCTGATTTTCCAAAATTGGTCATCGTCTTTTAATTTGGACGAAAAAAAGTAGTTAAAAACACTTGACTTTCTATCCATATCTAACCATCAATGTTGTAAAAATCGTGCTTAGGCACTAGGCGCCCGCCGGCCGTCTAACGTATCGTCATAATTAGTGGTCTAGGCAATCGACCAGTTAGGCGGCCGCCTAAGCGTCGCTTAGGCTGCTTAGGCACTAACCACCTAAGCCTCCTAGGCGTCGACTACGCCTCCTAGGCACCAACTAGGCCACCAAGTCGATCGATTATAATTAGCTATTATTTTTTTTAAATGGGTTAATTCACTCAAAACGACATCGATTTGTGAAAAATAACTCTAAATTGTTCAAACTCTAGATATTTTTTAAGTTAATATTTAATATTTTAGTATTAACTATTAAAGTATTAAATAGTTTATAACTATTAGTCTTAAAAAATTAAAAAATTTTAAACAAATTTTAAAAAATAAAAAATAAAATAAAAAAGTACACCTGGGCATAGGCGGTGATTGCGCTAGTTTTTCAGCGCCCGGGGCGTCGATTAATCACCGCCTAGGCGCTCTAGTCACTGCCTAACCATCTTTTCAACCATGCTAACCATACAATCAATGTTGCAACAATTCTTTTTTTTTTTTTTCCTTAGAGCAGTAGATATTGAGGGTGTGTTTGGTAACCCGAAAAGTGATTTCAGGAAATCATTTCCGGGCTTTTGGTGTTTGGCAATCTTCGAAAATGTGGTCAACGGAAAACGATTTCCATTGACCACGAAAATTTGGTTCATTTTTCCGGAAAATGGCTTCATGCGAGAGAGGGACGGCTCTCTCTAGTCCGTCGGCTCTTGTTTCCGGCCCGCCGAAAACAGGCAGTGAAGTTTTTTTTTTATTTAATTTTTTTATACTAAATATTATTAGTTTATATATTTTTATATTTTAAATAAAATAATAAAAATATATAATTATATATTTCTACTCATTTTCAAGAAAATGAACCAAACACATAAAGACAGTTTTTAGAATGCAACCAAACACTGGAAATGAAACCATTTTCCAGAAGTCATTTTCATGCTTTCCAAACACACCCTAAAGGTAAAATATGGATGTAAAAATAAAATATATGCATATGATCATATGAAATTGAAAAAAAAAAACAGAAATTATATATAGATGTCAGCTCAAATGTGGTCATGTCTTAACTTGCAGTCGCGGCGGCCACACTATTAGTTACGCAAAAAAAAAACATGAATAGTGTTAGGAAACGTACAACAAAGATATGCATTAATGTACAAAAAATGCACCAATAGGTACGCATAAACGCACCAATGGGTGTGTGCAGTGGTGCATTGGTACATTTCTTTGTTGTGTGTTTCCTAATACTATCGATGCTTCTTTGCATAACTAATTGTGCGACCGCGTCAGCCACACGCTAAGACATTATTGCAATGGAAATTGGCGATGTATATATATATATATATAAATAAATAAAGAGAGAGAGAGAGAGAGAAAGAGAGAGAGTGAGAGGTGGGGTTCCTATAAGAACCAAGCTCCCTATGATCTATGAGAACCAATCTCATCTATTAAAAAAATAGATTTATGGATGTGATTAATTTGAGGATTAAAAACACGATGTGCATATTAGGCATTATGATGTGTGCATATTAAGCATGTGTTGTGTGCAACGTAAGGACATATATGCTTAATATGCAAACATCATAATGCCTAATATCCACACTCGCGTTTTTAATCACATATAATTAATCTCATCCATAGATCTAATATATATATGTTCCATATCAGGTGACAACCTATCATTAGGTGAAGGCCCTGTGGACTAATCCAGATCATCCATTTGGAGTGATCTAAAGGCTATGAATGCAATTGCTCAACAAAGTGGGATGGATGCACAACAATCACACTATGAATGCAGAACAATCTGGCAACGAATGCACAACAAACTAAGAACGAATGCACAACAAACTGAGAACGAATGCATGACAAACTGAGTACCAATGCACAACAAAATGAACGCGAAAAAACTAAATATATTGCATAGAATTAATCACAACCCGTGAATTATTTCATTCAATGGATTAGATAAGTTCACAGGGTCTTCACCTAACTATAGGTCCTCATTTGATCATTAATCTATATTTATATATATAAAATGATCATATGAGTCTAGCGCTTCTCATGAGTCCGTGTGAACAAATCTAATTCATTAACATGCATGTGAAAATCAATGGCTTAAAATAAAGGATTTTTAAAATTTTGATTCCGTGTTTTTTTGCACCTTTTTGGGTTAATTAATTAAGGCTAGGGGTAAATTTGGAATGTTAATTTGCTTGGCATTTTTCTTATTCTTCGTTGCTAAAATACGGTGATTGTATCTTTTTTATTTTTATTTTTTTTTTTAAATTTGTGATGCATCCAAGCTTGTGGTTGTGTCTGTTTCTGGACTCGTTGTCGTCTTGAATAAGTTCGTTCACATAATTGTACACTGTTGCATACAGAATTGTGCATTGTTGCACACACAAATGTACCTTATTGCACACAACAACGTTAACAGTTGCATGTAAAATTGTACAATATTACACACAATAGTGTGTACCGCTGCATGCATGGGAATACACTGTTGAACACAGAAGTGCACACAATAGTGTACGTAGTTGCACATGGAAGAACCACGTGCTCCTTGTAAAAAAAAAAACAAAAATCCTAGCAATTAAAAAAACACAAAATCCTAGTCATCCATAAATCAAAGAACAATATAACGGATAAATCCTACATTATCCTCAAAATATATCCCTAAAATCATGCACACTATCTTAAAATAATATTGAATAAAGTTTAAATGCACACCCAAATTATCATCAAGCCCCTGATTAATTAAAAAAAAAAGAAATTTAAATAGAAAACACATAAAATTCCAGCCATCCATTATTCAAAGATCAATGGATATGACTTGTCCACACGTACTAATGGGAAGAGATGGACTCACTTGATCATTGGCATACACACGCACGAAACTTTTAAAAAAAATGTAGAAACATATATATTATTGTTGATTAGCGATGATGAGAAGCTGACAAATTAACAATAGGAGCTTGAAGAAGGCCCTGAAACATATGTATTTATATGAAGGATTTATAAGGGTACTCTTAATGAGTTAGGGATAGCTAATACCAAGGGGCCGGGGTCTTAGAAAGTTAGAAATGACTATTCCTATTGCAAAGGGAATAACTCATCCTGATGAATTATATTCCGTGTTATTGTAAAAATGAAATCAAATAGCAGAATAGATCTATTTCACATAATGACATTCCATTGCTAATGTATTCCACAAAACAAATGTTGCGTAAGATGTCATTTGAGAACCTACAAGTTGAGTCGAGATCAAGGACTATGGACCTATTTATCGAATCAAGTCTCATCAACTCCCAATCGATTACAAGAAGATAATATAAGGCCCTCGGGACTTAGCGTATAGAGGTTCATCAACTTGACTTGATCTCACGATTAAAGGCGGCAGTGTGGGGTTTGAATCCCATTAGAAACATGAATGAGAAAGAGGCCCAAAATAATGGAAGGTGTGGATTGAATCACTTGTGAGCGCATAAAAACTAGGGTATGACTAGTGGGTTGATTGCCCGACTCGCGATTTATCTCTACAGTGGCTCTAGGAGTGCAGACTTGTGAGCTCAAGATTAGTCCGGTGAAATTAGCATGGGATCACCTAAGTTAGAAAAGAAAAAAAAATGAAAAAAAGAAGATAATATACGTAGTTGTTAGCGACTTTATGACATACAATTATAACTGCTTTCTTAATCTACCTCCAAAGTACTAACAAATTACCATCCAAATGTTATCCATGTGCAACGATTTTATTAGTTTAGTCATTATTGTTAGATTCCCTTAACCTATTTAAATACCCCTTCTCTCTATTATATGGAGATCAAATTTTCATTCCAGTAAATATATCTAACTGCTCTCGAGTTGCTTCTAGTAGTTCAAGTTGTTTAATTAATTCATATTGTACCCCTATATTAGATTCTTCAATCGTACATTACAAAGTCCAGAGGTTTATTTTGAACCTTTCAGGTGCGTTAACACCAATAACTGTAATGTATAAAACTATAGAACATATAAAGTTAAAGGGGTGACAATCAGACTAAGAATCATATAAATTAATTAATCTATAAAACAACTACAATATATTAATTATATTTAAATGTTTAATAGTGTATCATAAAGTTAATTATTAAAGGCAAATGCTAGATGTTAGCAAGAGATAACTTAAAAGAGATGCTTTAAAAAAGATTGAAGATTAAAGTATGTTCTTAAGAAAGGTACTTACTACCTAATACACGTTTTTATGTTTAAGAAAACAATTTGGAATCTAAAGAATTGAATAATCAAAGTGAAAAAATAACAGTTTTAGTCCATTACAGTAAACTCTATCTATAAATTATTATCATATATAAATTTTTTCAAAATGACGACAGTGGTCGATTAATTATATGTATATTGGCTAATGACCTTTTGGTTTAGTGGGGCCCAGTTGCACCTCCATGTAAAAGGGGTGGGTTCGAGCTTCAGTGGAGGCGCTGCTGTCTCTTTGTGCTTTTAGAAGGTTAAGAAAGTAGTTATGAACATATACTACATTTGTAACAGAAAGTAACATGGGGATTCATCTTTGGTGATTATTGAATTTGTAAATGAGTGTATAGGGGCCACTATGTACCATTTTTTATGTATTAAAGCAGTGCGTATGTCTATGGGTTTGTAGCAAAAAGCCAAGCCAAATATATATTGCGTGGGAACATTGCAGGATAGTTGATTGGGGAACGGCAGTGTAATAAAAGGTCACAAATGATGCAACTGGAAAGTGGGTATGTGAGAGATGTGAATAGACTTTGGATGACTGTGATTACCAATACAATACATTCTTCAATTCCAGATTCAGGATCATGCTGGCTTAACTTGGGTAAATTCATTCTAGGAATGGGGTCCGGTGAAGAGATCATGGGAATATCTGCTAAAGATTTGCATTACATACAAAAGAACAAAAGGACGAGAGATTTCAAGAAGTTATGCGAAATGTTCTTTTAAGAAGTATATTTTCTCTCTAAAACCAAACGCTTCTCTCTGCCATTCAACTCCTGCTTCTACCGCCGGCCTCCGGTCGGAGCTCTAATGGAGCTTTGAGCCGGCAGTTTTGGTCACCTTCTATGTTTGCTCTCGCTCTTCTTCCGCCCTGACCACCGTCGTAGCTCCGTCAGCCTCCGACCACCGCCGCAGATCTTCTTCTTCCGTTTTCTCTCCCTTTGAATAAAATAATAGTAGGTAGGTATTGGGGTTTGTGTTGGTAGTCTTGAACTCCCAACCCTACTTTGACTTTACCCACTTTTTATTTTCTCTATTATTGTGTTTTTCTCTCGTTAGTTTCACGAACATTTTTACTCTCGTTACTTTCACGAGCTTTTCGTTCATTTTCATTAGCATAAATTGTTTAGTTTGGTTTCGACAAGTGTTGATCTTATCCTGGGCGAGCAAAAAAGAATGATGACGAAGACCCAGATCTTTAATGAAGCTTTAAGCTTCCTGGAGGAACATAGCTTCATAGTTATGAAACAGTCGCGATTCAAGTTTTCTATAGCATAGTTAGAAAAGTTGTTTCTATGTCTGACTGTAAGGAATGGTTTACCATTTCATTGATCATTGATGTAAACATTTTATGTTATGAATTAATGGAATAGCTACGTTTACCTTAAAAAAAAGAAGAAGAGATGTTTAGTAAGGAAGTGTGTGTAAAGTCTACTGCATTAAAAGTGGAGATGGTTAATCCCAAATCAAACACTAAGGCCCTGTTTGGTAAATGGCTGTTAGCTGATTGGGTTGACTGTTTGGGCTAGAAGGTATGATTTGTTGATAACATTAGTTGATTGTAGTAAGTTATTTGATAAATTAGCTATTAGCTGATAGCTGTTTGGTATAATTTCTTTTCTCAAAAAGCTAATTGAAAAGGCTGCTTGGAGTAGCCTTTTGAATTTTAGTATTTTGGAATTACAAAAAGCTTATTAACTTACAACGTAATAGTGGTCAAATAAGTCAAAATTGGCTAATAGGCTGATTATTTACCAAACAGGGCCTTTCGCTTATTTGGTAAATGGCTGTTACCTATAGCTGTTAGCTGATTGGGTTAGAAGGTATAAATAATTGATAACATTAGTTGCCAAAGACCTTGTGGTCTAGTGGCACTCGGTGTCTCGGTTTACACTCCCACATGGATGATGGGAGTGGGTGAGAGTGGGTTCGAGCCTCTATGGATAGATACTACATTGATAGTTGTTTGGTATAATTTTTTTTCTTAAAAAGGTAATTGAAAAAGTTAACGGCCCTATTTGGTAAATAATTAGCCTAGCCAATTTTGGCTTATTTGATCACTATTAGTTGTTTGGTTAATAAGCTTTTTGTAACTCCAAAATTCTAAAATTCAAAAGAAGAAATTATACCAAACAGCTATCAGCTAACAGCTAATTTATCAAACAACTTTCTACAATAAGCTAATATTATCAACAAATCATTCATTCTAACCCAAACAGCTAACCCAATCAGCCAACAGCCATTTACCAAACAGGGCCAACAACTTTTTTAATTTTAGCATTTTGGAGTTACAAAAAGTTTGATTAACCAAAACACTTATTTTTTAACCAAGTCAAATAACTAATAGTGGTCAAATAAACCAAAATTGGCTGATAGGCTAACTATTTTATCAAACAGGGCCTAAATCCTACTTTTTCGAACATATTACCAAACAATACATATTTACATAACCACATAATCCATATCCAAAATCTAAACATTATATAACAAAATATATAACAATTGAAAATTCAAACATACTACTAAGTACTAATTGTGAGGTAAAGAACAATTAATATTGTAGCAAACAACAAAATTACAAAGTAAAGAACAAGCTCTAAAGAAATCGAATAAAAAATTTAAGAGAGGTACCAGTGAGAATAAGAATTGAACGACGAAGCAAGCTTTAAGGGAACTTAGATTTACTTCTTTATTATTATCATTATCATTATCATTATCATTATCATTATTTAAACAAAACGGTATTCGGTTCGGTTCGATTTTTTACTAAACCGTTCCGTCCGGTTCAATTTTTAATCGAACCATTCGATTTACAAGAATCCCGAACTATTCGATTTTTTTGATATATTACTAGTTAGGTTTGGTACGACTCGATTCAGATAAACTGAACTGAATTGTCAATCCCTAATTTCTAACATACTTTCCTAAGACATATACATCGAAATATCAAGAAAGTGGGGGATTTGATGATGGAAGGTAGGAGAAATGACATAAGATGGAAAGAGTTTGATTTTGTGTTTTGTTGCGCTAGGGGGGGGGGTTCTCTCACACACGCCGAGGAATTCTAATATCCTTCAATGTAATTTCTGCTAATAGACACTTTCTCAATCTACTGAGGCACAACAAGCCAACGCCCCTACTGGGGATCGAACATTCGAACCTGTGACTTCTAACTTGGAAGGGCCACAGCTATGCTACTTGACTACAAGACCTTTGGCGGTGGCAAGAATCTTTAAATCCATATGTTTTTCTCATTTGTCACATTTGGAAGCAAATATTAGAAACAATCCCTCGTTCATTTAGCGAAGTATATTGGAATCCCAAAATGTCATCAGGAGAAACTACAAGAGGAGAGAGTAGGGGATGGTAGGAGTATAAATGTTTGGATAAATCTAACAGAAGGATGTATTATGGAAGCATTCTATGTATGTGATTTTGATGGGAACTTCATTGCAGCAATGCAGATTCCTTGTAGGGGCGTCTGCACATCATATCGGCAGTAGTGGAAATTATTAGCATGAGAGAGGCACTAACTTGGCTAAAAAAAATTAATATGGAATATGTAGAAGTTGAAACAGATGCTCTCAAAGTTCATCAAGGCCTGTAGTCTCATAATTCATCTACTATTTTTTTTT
>CM008342.1:40461444-40477297 GCA_002525835.2 Ipomoea batatas | reverse complement strand
GAGCAAGCAGAGGAGCAAGTAGATTTCAGTTTCTCTACAACCGGGAAAATCAGTTGAAGAATCTCTGAAATTTGGGGAAAAAATGGTGAGCTCCAAGGACGAATCGGCTACGGACAACGACAAGTTGTCCGGCGAAGTTTCGGACTCGAATTCCAGCCTCTACTCTGAAGGAAAGAAGGTCCTAGCTTACCATGCCCTTGCTTCTGTGAAGCTAAGGCAAGTCTCTCTTCTCTGTCAGCAACCAAGATATTAGCTAATTTTTCTCAACAAATTCTAAATTAAAATCTACTTATCTTCGTAATTTCATTTCTTTTCACTGCTTAAATTGAATGTATTAGTGCAGAGCATCTCTTGAAGCTTAACTCTTTGGGAGAATACTGCAATTACTTGAATTTTCATTGCTATTCTTTGTTGTGCCAGTTTGGGTTAATTATGTCATAATTACTGTCCCTAAGTTGTTCAGTTGAAATGTGATAATTACAGTCCCATGTGTCATATTTCAATACACACCACATGAGAGACAATATGCCCATATAAATATTGCGAGAATACAAGGTAAAATAGGGAAATTGCTTATCGGGAAGAACTTAGCAAAAGTAAAGTTCGATTTTTAAAGATTTTGAAACTCATGAACTAGTAATGAACTCCATTCTCACTTCTTAGTCACCCATTGTTGAAAGTTGAAACATGTGGTGTTGAGGAAATATGCTTATTTGGAGCTGATTGTTTAAACCAAATCTCCTTAATTGAATTTAGAATACAAGCTAATTGAATTTAGAATACAAGCATGCATACTGATAGGCATTTGTTACAGAAAATCTGCAATGAAGAACAAAATACTCATGAATGGAATAAAGAGAATGAGATATCGTGAAATGACGCAATTACCCCTCTCAAACGAAAATATGGACGGAGGATTAAAATTGTCCCATCATAATTACTGTGTCCATAAATTGTCTAAATTTTTTATGGAGGATTAAAATTGTCTTTGCCACAAGTCTAGGACCAAAAAAAGAATTCACTCTATATATAATATACATTTATAGAACAAATATTATGAACATAATACATGATAATATTATTAAACCTGATGTGCTAATTCACACTTAATACAAAATCTGAAAACGATATTGCTTTGGATTATGGTTCACAATATAATTTGCATTCTATAATTAATAAGAAGAGAGAGAGAAAAAAAAAAAAAGGCAAAGAAAGCCACATTCCTGCATACAAAACAAAATTATGCATTTGATAATGATTTGGTCCCCCTTCTAGCATGGCCTACAAAAGGAGAATTTGATTTTTTTAAATCAATATGGAACAATTATTGGACTTTTAAGGCCCAATAGTGAGGGCCCACCAAGGCATAAGAATGTGGGCACTTGAGGGTCTAGATTATGGCTCCAAGCCTCCAATTGGGTATATTAAAAGCAACACCACATGTTGTTAAAGAAAAAAAAAAAAAAAAGAAAAAAAGAAACTCCGATCCACAAATCTGCTACCATATCCCCTACCATGATTCCATCTCATAAAGGGGGGTTGAAAGTGAAAGCTATGGGAAGCCTACTTTGCATTATTTGGCATCTTCATCCTAAAATGTTTTTTTTTTTTTTTTTTGGTATAGAAAAACTAGAGTATCACACTCATATATATGTGTGTGTGTAGTACTTTAGAATCAATTAATTATTATAGCTTTTAATATTTATCATAATTGGTATAGCATGTAGGCAATAGTTATACCATGGATAAGGTGGACCCGTATTTAAAATGTACAATTTACATACTGAATGTTCGATCTCATGATCGCCCATATGGGAGAGTCACTACATGCCATCCGAGCCCAAAATGTTTAGCTATCATGCTATCCCTTAAAAGTGTTTTTATTCAATTTCTTATTTTACACTTACATAGATTAGAATCAATTACTATATTATACAATACAATGATCTATTTATGTTTCTGGCTTTCTGCTCCCTGGTTCCAGCATTATATATCTTTATCAATGAGTTACAAGAAAGTTCACAATCCATGAGACTTGGTTTGTGAGAGATTGCACACATATCACATTATGCTTTTATTTGTTCAAAAGTCTAGGCCCTTCACTTTTATGTTTAATATATGTTTTTTTTAAAGTTATTTTTAAAAGGGTTTAGGTGATTCTGAATGTGGACCGTTGCTGAATTTATTAGCTTGTTTGGATTGCAGTATTTCTGGCTTTCTGAACCAATACTTGTTGGGAATCATTGATTTTAGTGATGGTTGTCAGATTTAACTGTACTTGTTGTGACTTGTTCATAAATCCTGCAATTTATTTTTTTTGGTAGATTCACATAGTCTTTCTCTGTTCGTTTAACGGTTCAGGTTAAATCCTACAATTTATGATTACATATCACACTCAAATTTTAAGAACTTTTAATTTTAAGTTATTTATCTATCATTCATATATTATTTACATGATACATTTATAGATAGTATATTATGTACTTAAATATGTAAATTTATATACATATTCTAACATTGTTCAACATTATTATTTTAACGGTGCCATGGACTACGCAAAAGTCATAAATCCAACACCTACAAAGAGTAAAACTTTGATTCTCAGTAAAAATTTAGTTGTTTTTTGAATGACATTCATGTGGAAATGCCAGCAAACACGAGTTCAGCTTTTTTCAGACTACTAATGGAAGACGCAGTCAATAGTCAATACGTTTATATCCCCCGTCAGAGAAGGCATATCATTAGCAACAAATGTAGTTTAATTTGCGTGAAGAAAGGGGCCAAAGTTCGTCTGATCTTTGTATTTTCTGGTCCACATGGATGGTGAGTGGGATTACCTCTATATACTCTTATCATCAGAGAACCTAGTTTATAAAATTATAGTGAAAGAATTCAGGCCACTGATACAAAATTTTCAAGTTTTTCCTACTCCATTTTGCTATGCCAGAGTTTAGTATCCCTTCATATCTATTTGTTGTTTGCTTCCATTTGTTTCAATTACTTATCATTCTTCAGTTCGCTCAAGGGGAAAGCAGTTCCCAGTCTAGCTGCCCCAAGCAATTCCCCTGCGGAAACCTTGGCAAAGTGGGTTTTCCTTTCTCCAACGTTTCCAGACCCGAATGTGGGTTGTACACCTTAAATTGTGGTTCTTCTCCATATCCAACAATTACCTTGGGACAACACCAATACGGAGTTCGATTCATTGGGGATAATTTCATGAAGCTTTTTGACCCACTTCTTGGGAAACGAATCTGCAACGTTTTCCACACAGGAATCTCATTTCCCAGCTCTCCTTCCATTTCCTTTGAATTCATGTTCGCCATGGAATTTTACAAATGCAATCATAGTTCATCAAATGTTAGCAGCTTAGAGAAGATTGAGCATTATTTCAGTGGATACAAAAGCTATAACAGCTGCCAAAATTTCAGCTTGTACTATACCCAGGTGGAGAATGATACTCTACCAGCTGCAAGTCTCCCCGCAGAGTGTTCGGTTATTTACTTGCCGTTTGACAGATCAAGCAGAGCCATGGACTTGTTTGAGAAGTTAAATTCTTCAATGCTTTACCTACAATGGAAGGTTTCTGAAGTTTGTACAAAGTGTCATTATGATGAGGGGCAATGCTTAACTGACACCCATAACAATTTTCAATGTTTACAAGGTATATATACAAATTAATTTACATGAAATTCTTGTATGTTGAGGTTGTGAAAGTTATATATATCCAAGTATGGAACTTAACTTCCTTGCCTACTTCAGATGCAGGGAAAACAAAGCCCTACAAGCGCTTTCTCATCATTACAGGTACCTATCTTTAATCTATTTTTTGATATACATATAGATTTTGTGTTAATACAAAAGAAATTATGTGAAAATTTAAAACTGGAAAAATCAACATTTTGGTCCCTTAATTCTTTTCAAACTGTCAATGCAATCTATAGTTTTCAATTTCAACCAATTTGATTCTCGAATTATTTAAAATTTTGTCAATTAAATATTTTCACGGACCAAATTGATGAAATTTAAAAATTGTGAAAATCACCATTTTGGTCCCTGAATTTCTGAAAGAGTTTAATTGACGAAATTTTAAACAATTTGAGGATCAAATTGGTTAAAATTGAAAGCTAGGGACTACATTGACAATTAGGAAACAATTGAGTAACCAAAATGACGATTAACTCTTAAAACATTTGTATCATTGTGGTGAGAAAATATTGATTTTTAAACCATATATTTTTATATTTAATCATGGAAACATTTTGATAATCGATAATATGACATTCTACCTCGAACTTGGTATTATATTAATGTATGTTCTATCAAAGATCTTGTGGTCAAGCGGCATAAAGTGTCTCTCCCAATTGGGAAGTCATGAGTTTGAGCCTTAGTGGAGTCAATATTGACTCATTATTAATATATGTTCCATCATAACATAAGGCTTATATTATTAATGTGAATATAAAATTATGAGTTAATTATCGAAATAGTCTCTTGACTATACTACCGAAATTACATATTTGGTCTTTAACTATTTTAAAAATCTTAACCACCATGCGAAATTGCAAAATTTAGTCCCGAGTTAACGAATGTCTAACGGAAAAATAAACGTTTTTTTTTTGAATACAACTGACCCTATTACATTGTAGTATCTGTTCATCTATACTTTTTCTCAACCTGTTGAAGCACAAAGAGTCAATTTCGAGATCTCCACCACTGAGACTCGAACTCATGACCTCCCATCTGAGGGTGGCCACTACATGCCAATTGAGCACAAGGTGCTTGGCAAACGGAGGGGTTTAATTGGTCAAAAAATAGTCAAAAACCAAATTAGTAATTTTACTATAGTCAAGGGACCATTTTGATAAATAACTCTAAAATTATCGAATTATATCTATTTATTTTCAAATTTTAACTAACACAATTATATGTGCTTGCTAGAATGCTAGTTGTATAAAATTGTGTGTTTAACTGAGTCGATGAGGTCTACAAATTAAGGTTGAAAAACTTTGAGCTGCGAAGAAGCCAGCCTCGCAAGCTTAACTCACTCCAACTTGGAGGCTTCACGAGTTGTCACACTTCGGTCAACCAACGGGCCAACTAATATTAATTTTTTTTAGAACTTTTTAAATAATCAAAAGATTAGTAAGATATTCTTACATCATATATTTCAAAAACATTCATACTTATTAAATCATATTTTGCATTATTATTTATTAATAGAAACATTCGTACGTACTACCGAAATTATTAATTTCAGTAGTATAAATGTTTCTATTAAGAGTAAATACCAGTGAAGGTCCTCCGACTTTGATGGCACCGTCACTTTTAGTCCTCAACTTTTAAATTAACCACTTTTAATCCTCCGGCTATGATGACACTGCCACTTTTAGTCCTCAATTTTTAAATCAACCACTTTTAGTCCTCTTACTTTTTGTTTCTAGCCACCTATGGTCCTTTCTTTACAATTGGACATCTAATGTCATTTTCTCAAGGGCAATTCAGTCATTTGATCCAAAATTTAGTGTTAACAAAGGAGAGTGGAGAATAGGGTTTCTTCAATTATTATGATGAGGAAACATAATACTTAATACATTAATTATGAAATGACTGAATTGGCCTTGAGAAAATAACATTAGATATCCAATTGTAAAGGAAGGACCATAGGTGGCTAGAAACAAAAAGTAAGAGGACTAAAAGTGGTTGATTTAAAAGTTGAGGACTAAAAGTGGCAGTGCCATCAAAGTCAGAGGACTAAAAGTGGTTGATTTAAAAGTTGAGGACTAAAAGTGGCGGTGTCATCAAAGTCGGGGGACTTCCAGTGGTATTTACTCTTCTATTAATTAAGAAGTGATTTATGTTTTCAAAACAAAAAGAAGTGATTTTTATTAATTAAAAATAGAAAAATACAAAAAACAGTTCTTCAAATATGTTATAATTCTCAAATTGATCCTCAGTTCTCAGTGTAAGGTATATAAGACTAAAATGAATAAAATTTTACATAGTTAAGGGATTAAAATTATGAAACAGTCAAGGGACAATTTTAGGTACTAACTCTTAAAAGGAGTAATTAAATAATTCAAAGTTTTGTCAATAATTGCAGTTGCTTCCGTTGTTGGGGTTACAATATTAATGACTGCGCTTCTGTGTCTGTNAACAATACGACCATTCTTTGCATGGGAGCATTAAGTGATCCAACTAAACATATACATTAAGTGATCTAAATAAATTTACATCAATTGTCTGGGAGCATTCTTACAAATCCTATTGATTATTATAGTAGCTAAGCACATGAATTATGAATCCAATTGTAAATACAATTACAATTGTGATTTTGCAACAACTCTTTTTCTTACACTTCACTACATCTTTATATATATAAAGGGAGCTGGAAACCAGCCAATGAATGGCCTCCAAGTGTCTTTGCATTTTTATTTTGGTTTGACTGGTTATGCAAGTCAAATTGTTTAAATTCTCACCTCTTTAAATTTGTAATTTTAGGCTGAATTGTAGGTAATGGGGCTGTTTTGTAGAGTTAGTACTCTAAGTGGGTAGATTGTGTGTGAAAGCGGTCAATTGGGTATGGGCTGGGCTCTGAAGTACTGAAAGTGGTCAATTCTCCCACTCATGATTTTATTTTAATTTTTTTAAAGGCAATTCAATACATCATCGTTTTTGTTTTTTTTTTTTTATTTTATTTTTTCAAATTCCCTTTGACTTGGTCCATTTCCCGCCCAGTCTTGCATTTGAAATATGTGTATTTCCCCCCTGATTATATGCAGAATCCAAGTGAATCTTTGAAGAGTCCAATTAGGGTAGTGGCCTATTATGGAGTTGGTGTTGTATTAGGCTTAGGTGGTGTGATTTTCTGAATGAAAGGGTATGGGCCTGCTGTTCATTGTACTTTTATGTTATTATTTTATTTTTTTTTAATGTCTACCACATTCAGTCGTAGACTTCTACTATCTTACTTCCACCACTATATATACATGCATAATGCAACTCAATATGTAAGCAAACACTTAGCAATCGAATCCAAAGCAGCTCAACTATATCCACAACAGACTAACTAAAAGAGATCACTTCAAGGTGTTACAGCATGTCTGGACAGTTCATTGTTGCAGCTCAGCTACATCCACATCAGACCACTAAAGCCATAAGGTTGAGGTGTGTTAGGAGTTATTTTGTCACTAAAAGCAATCAAGAAAAGTCCATTAGGAGTCAGGAATGCATCTTTCATGATCAAGAGGTTTGATATTCATACATGTATTATTTTGTGTTGTTTTTTTGTTGATCTGTTATTATTATTATTGTTATTATTATTATTATTATTATTATTATTATTATTATTATTATTATTATTATGTTTATTTGCTATAGGGGCAGTTTATTCATGTGCACATTCCTAAGGGTATTGTTTCCAAGTACAAGAATATGTTCAAGGAGGGGCAAGTTTATGGCATTTGAAATTTCCTATGCATAACTAACTTCTTCAAGTATAAAACAAGCACTTTGCGTTATATGATAAAGTTCAAGCATGATACTGCTGTAAAGGAGTATAAGCGTATGAAGTTTCCAAAAATAATGTTCCATTTCAAGAGTTTCGAGTGTATCCTTTCAAACCAAGGAATAGATAGATGAAAAAGTCTTATTTGGTAACACTCTAGAAAAACTCATCTTAATATGATTTTGTTACTATTTTTTTAGTATTGCTATATTCAATTTTCAGTGTCTAATATTGTGCTTCTGTTTATATAGATGTCATTGGTCGAATAGTGGAAGTTTACTCTCCAATGGAGAAAGTGATTGGTGGAAATTAAAACAAACAAGACTAATTGACTTTGTTCTTGAAGATGTTAGGTAATTATTCTATTCTTTATATTATCTAATTCACACATAAGTCTAAGTTATATTTTCAGTGTTCTAACTTAGTTTTTTTCAGTAAAAGACAGATTCATTGTACCCTTTGGGATGAGCATGTTGATCAACTAATTCCTTATTACAACTCTACCGTTGTTGATCCAGTGATACTAATCATTCAACTTTGCCGAGCTAAATTCATGGATAGTGAGTGTTCATTATGTAATTTACAGCTTAATTCCTATTTCTGTTTTCTACTTTTTAAATTTGTCTTCATTCTCTCTCTTTTTTTTTTTTCAGATGGTGAAGTGCACATTTGCAGTTCGTTTGATGCTACTTAACTGTTCTTCACTCATACCTCTAAGGAGTTTGTTAATTTCAAAAACATGTCAGTTTGCATTTCTATTTTGGTTCATTAACCTTTTTAACTATTCTGATTCTGATTTTTGCTATTGTTTTTGTTCTTTTTAGTTTCAGGGGCGATTATACCCCTCTAAGGTGTATTGAATCAGCTTCTAGGCTTGCTGTTGGGTTCCCCATTAATGGTGTTGGTTCTAATAATCAAATCATTACTTCTATTGAGGACACCTATAAAAAGAAAGAGGTATTTAAGTGTATTGTTTTAGTCTAATTGAAGATATATGTGTTGTTAATGGGATCCAATATTAATTCAAGTTTCCGTGATGCATGTTATGCTCGTGGATTGATTTCTGATGAAAAAGAATATGTTAATGCAATCATTGAGGCTAGCCATTGGTCAACTGCTAATGCTCTTCGGCGCTTATTCGTTACGTTACTAACACCTAATGTGCTTTGCCACCTAGAAAAAGTTTGAGAGGTTGTGTGGCCCCATCTATGTGAGGATGCTGAGTATAACCAACGAAGAGTATTAGTTAATGCATGTACGTTAAGGAGTATTGGTGTACATTCTACGTTGTGATACAGTTTGTTCTAATTAAATGCATTCCATTTTTGGGTTTTTTCCACTTTTTTATTTTATTAATCCACTTGCAGACTTATTATTGCCTGATCATATGAAGAAGATGTATGGCTTGGTTGAATTGGAGAAACTCTTGTCTTCTTGGAGTAAGTCTTTGGCTGATTATCCATGCATGTCATTACCTGATATGTCTTCTTTGCAATTGTCTCAAAATCGCTTACTTTTACAAGAAATGTCTTATGAGTTATGATTGTGATCTTCTTCAACAAGAACATGAGTCTATGGTACAAAAATTAACTACTGAACAACGCCAAGTTTATGAAACTGTTCTCGATTTTGTTTCAAGGGTCAATGGCGGTTTGTTTTTTGTGTACGGTTATGGTGGTACTGGGAAGACGTTTGTGTGGCGCACTTTATCTGCTGCTCTTCGTTCTCAGCAGAAAATAGTGCTTAATGTTGCATCCAGTGGAATCGCTTCACTATTGATGTCTGGCGGCCTGACTGCACATTCTCGATTTCTATTCCAATTGTTGTTAATGAGGATTCAACTTGCAACATCTCGCAAGGAAGTGACCTAGCAGAACTTATAATTAAATGTAGTTTAATCATATGGGATGAGGCTCCCATGATGCATAAGCATTGTTTTGAAGCACTTGATAGGACCATGCGAGATTTATTAAGATTTGCCAACCCTTTGAGTTCTACTTTGCCGTTTGGTGGCAAGACAGTTGTTTTGGGCGGTGATTTTCGACAAATCTTACCTGTAATACCAAAGGGTACTAGGCATGACATTGTCCGAGCATGTGTGAATTCTTCCTACCTATGGAATCACTGTACCGTTTTAAGAGTTACAAAGAACTTAAGGTTGCAGACTTGCAGCAGACAAATTGTCCTCATGAAATTTCGCGATTGTCTACTTGTGCTAATTGGCTTGCCGATGTGGGAGATGGTCATGTTGGGGGACCAAATTACGGGCATGTTGAGATTGAAATACCAAGTGAATACGTCTTGCATATAAAGGGAGATCTAATAAAGACAATTGTTGATTGCACATTTCTTGATTTTCATTTGAAGCAACAAGAACCAGAGTTTCTACTTGGAAGAGCCATCTTAGCACTTACACTTGAAGTTGTTGATGAAGTAAATGACTACATGACCTCAATGCATGATGCAGAAGCACGCACATATTACAGCTCTGATTCAGTTTGCTCTACTGAGAGCTTTCCTGGTATCGCTGCTTCATTGCATACTCCCGAGTTGTTAAATAGTCTCAAGTGTTCTGGCTTGCCAAATTATTCTTTGACTTTGAAGGTCGGGTCTCCAGTTATGTTGTTGCGGAATATAGATCCTTCAGCTAGGTTGTGTAATGGCACAAGGCTAATTATAACAAAGTTGGCTGAGCATTTTATCGAAGCAAAAGTTCTATTCGGCAATAATGCTGGGAATCATGTGTTGATTCCACGATTGGCAATCACACCCTCAGATACAACTCTCCCATTTAAATTTCAACAGAGACAATTCCCCCTTATGCTGTCTTACGCTATGACAATTAACAAGAGCCATGGTCAAACACTTTCCACAGTTGGGTTATTTCTTAGAAAACCTGTTTTCGTGCATGGTCAGCTATACGTGGCGCTTTCTAGAATAAGCAACCCAAGCGGTCTTAAGGTTCTTACTTGTAATGAAGATGGACAGTCTATTTCTTCGAGCACAAATGTTGTATACAAGGAAGTGTTTAATAACTTGTGAGCAATTTCCATTGCTATTTGTTAGTTAAAGCGCGGTTTACAATTTGGTTTAGATGTAACTGCCTCCTACTTTGCTATATTTGCTATATTGTGAGCAATATATATACTTTGCCCGTGCATCGCACGGGTGGAGTACTTCTTAGTAGCAACTTCTAACACAACCTTCAATTTATGGATCTCTTCTTTGTCTCTACTTATCATCTTCCATAGCCTGGATATTATACTAATTGCCCTTAGACACATTGGATGATCTGCCAAATCAAACAAACCACAACCGTTCCCTCCCTAAAAAAATAAAATTCAATTTTGTACTTCAATACTGATGTTAAAAATATACAAAAATTCAATACATAGAAAAATACAAAAGTTCACTCATAGATGACAAGAACATTGTCAAAACCTCATACCCGTATTGCGATCTGTTCAAGAAGTTCGAATAACCAGTTGATTCCCACATTAACACTAACGAATTGAATGTCTATGGAATCTCTAAAATTATATCTCCTCCTTGAACTACTTGAAGAAATTGACATTGATGCTCATGAAATTACTTGAAGAAGATGAGAAATTTGTTGTGGAAGATGAAGTTTAGGGTTTAGATCAAAACAACGTGAGGAGGAGAGCAAAATACATCAAATATGTGCCATTTGCCCTTAAAAAAGAATTATGTATGACAAATGACAAATTTACCCCCGCTTTAGACGGAAGGAACTAATGGGAGGATGGCAACATGTTAGATTTTGCAACTCGGAGGATCAAGGATGATAATTACAAAAGTTATGGACTACAAGTGGCGANCCTCGAACAGAGCCTCGACGGTCTCAGCCACTTATCTACGCGAGTCTGCCCGTTAGGATCCAAAAACGTCGCCTTCAGCCAGGGTGGCGGTATGCAGCCGTTGCTAACCGGCCCAATATCATTCATCCAGGGCGAGAAGCAGGAAACGCTCAAGTCCTACGTGATGGGTTTTGATCCAGAAACGCTGCAAATGTGTGCGAAACCGAAATCCAAATCAGCCATGAACCTGATCGAGAGGCAAAGCAGTGCGCTGTTCGGGGACGAAAGGTCGGGCCTCCTCGAGAGCAATGAAGTGATTTTGACATCGTTGGCGAGTCTTAAAAGAATCGTGCTGGAGGCCATTGCCTTTGGTTCTTTCCTGTGGGACACAGAAGAATATGTGAACAACATATATGATCTTGAGGCCAACTAATTGAGTGGCTGCCATAGTAGTTTCCATGTGTATAGAGTTTTTTCCTTAATGTAATGTTGTATAGTGAGCCACCCACAACCTAATGTACAGAGTCCTCACGGAATTGTGAGTGATCGAACAGATAATTTTGGTTTGATCTTTTGTTTAGTCTCACACCTATGTGTTTGGATTTCCTGGATGTTCTCATCTTGTGTGGTTTAGTTCTTTTCCCCGAGCTTAAAGACTTAAATCAATAAGTAGATTATTGAAGAATTATCGCTCAATCTGACCTCCACACCTATGTGTATTCATAGGAATTCGTGTATTTTCTACATTAGGAGTAAATAGTTCACAAATTTAGATAAGAGAGGTGAACCACATCACACTATAAAAATTCATTGAACCCGTGACCTTCAAATATGATAATCATGCTTTATACTTTTTCGGGCTTGCTAAAAAAAAAAACAAAAACGTGTCACATTTGTAATTAAAGCATCAACATGTTAAGTTGGTATGACTAAATTAAAAATGTAACGTATTCTAATTCCTTTTTACTGAATATTTGGTTAAAATTAATACATGTGACAACAAATAAACATTGTATATTAAATAAGACAAAAATAATACTTGATAGTATGAAACTAATTAAAAAGTTCTCAAATAAAAATGAATATAATTCCTATGTGTCTCCAAAATATCAATAAATAATATATTATGGCCCTGTTTGGTAAATGGTTGTTAGCTGATTAAGTTGGCTGTTCGGGTTAGGATGTATGATTTGTTGATAACATTGGCTGATTGTAGAAAATTGTTCGATAAATTAACTGTTAGCTGATAGCTGTTTGATATAATTTCTTTTCTCAAAAAGCTAATTGAAAAGGCTGTTTTGAGTAGCCTTTTGAATTTTAGCATTTTGGAGTTATAAAAAGCTTATTATTTACCAACTAATAGTGGTCAAATAAACCAAAATTGGCTGATAGGCTGATTATTTACCAAACAGGGCCTATATGTTGAAGAAAATTAATATATAGCTTAATAGTCAATGCTCATATGTGTCTCCAAAAGATCAATTTGTTTGTCCAAATTATAAGGGTTTAGCTAGGAGTGATAATGCAAATTATAAAAGGTTTGGCTATAGCAAGGCCATTGGAGATTTTTTTTTTTTTTTTAAAAAAAAATCTTGTCAAAATTTTCAAAATATAAAAATTGAGTAAGTCACACGTGGACATGACTTGCACAAGCGTGAGGGTGATTGCATTTTCTTTTCAGTTCTTTTATTTCTCAGTATTGTTTGGTGGCTTTGCTTCACCGTTTTTTTTATTTAAAAAAAAAAAGAGCACTCAAGACCACTGAATTTGTTCTTTATGACGGTTACTAGTCGGTAATTGTGTAGGAGTAACTTTGGATACGATTTATGTAATACTTGTCTTTTCTTTTCAATGAATCTTAAAAAAAAAAGATTGTTTTGTTTGTCCTTAAATAACTTTAGCCTTTTAGGTAAGAATTATGAGTACTTAAAAAAAATAAAAAATTACGTAAGTTATCTTCTATACATTAGTTTTATTTTTTCTCAACCAATTATAATATTAAGTACGAATATCAATCTTAATCAAGTGGGTGAAAAATTTAGTCCAATTACTCTAAATTTTTAATTACTCGAATTGAATGATTGGCATCTATGTTTTTGGGTAGAAATATGAAATATGAAGAAAGTGAACGTGGACGTTTGGGTGGCATTGGTACATTGTATTGTAGAGTAGAAAGAAGTGATTGGACTAGGCAGGAAGTAGCGAGAAAGGTGTTTTTCGTCAATTCAGGCACGTACCGACATTGCAATTCTGGAAAATATCGATTCATACAATCATACATACACTGTCCCTCCGGTTTTGCAGAAGAAGATTTGCATTGTGCAACTACTCGGTAAACAGGTGAGAGCTTTTCGGGTCGGGTATGGCTGCCGCCGGGACTGTGAGGCTTATGCACGCGGTGCAGTACGACAGCTACGGCGGAGGAGCCGCCGCTTTGAAGGTTTTTTTTTTTNAGAGACTTCCCATTTTATTCTTTCATTAAAAAAAAAAAAAACTAGGGAGACTTATACAGTTCAACACCAAAACGTGATCTGAAGGTGTCATCACTTTGAATGAGGGTAGTAATCAGATGAATGTGAATTAGGTAATTATTCATATACCATTGGAGAGGTCTGTCTCTTAGCTTTCAGATGCAACAAACATAGTAGCATTTGGATGTCTATGGCCAAGGTTATCACTTATGACCAAAACACTGCACAGCTAGCCATCAGCCCTCCTGGACACAAGAATATGGCTTTGCTTTTGCTTTTGCTTTTGCTTTTGTTGCATTGCATCACATTCTTATTTTTTCTTGCTGGTTGTTGTGATTCCATTTTCTTCATTTACAACTGTTCTTTTCATTTGTTTCGTTTTTGGGTTTACATTCTAACAGTTGTGGTGGATTCTTGAGCAGTGTGTCCTTATGGCTTCCTTTAGGGCATTTTTGAACAGCCCTGTTGGTCCTAAAACAACTCATTTCTGGGGTCCTGTTGCAAACTGGGGATTTGTTGCAGCGGTGTGTTTCTCCATCTGAGATACTAAGTCAAAATTTTGGCTACTTCATTCTACTCTTTTTCTTGATTATGTTAATGGGCACTGCAGGGATTAGTGGACACACAGAAGCCACCAGAAATGATATCTGGAAACATGACATCAGGTAGAGTACATCTCACCTAAAAGCAAGAGTTAGTGCAGCTCCTGATTTAGAGCCTAATATTCCCTTTTAATTGGTGTTGCAGCAATGTGTGTATATTCTGCACTGTTCATGAGGTTTGCATGGATGGTCCAGCCTCGCAACTATCTGCTTTTGGCATGCCATGCCTCAAACGAGTGTGTGCAGCTCTATCAACTATCTCGTTGGGCAAAGGGTCAGGGGTAAGAATTGGTTACTTAACAAGTTTGTGTTCATGGTGATGAATCAATATCGGAATCATAAGATAATCTTGGTTGAGATTTGAGATTTTGAGATGGATTAAAGCATTTTCACCAAGCCTGAATTAATGATTTATGGATATTCCTAAATGAAGAATGTTCCATTCTCTCAGATTAACATATTTTTTTGGATGACAAGGAAAACCCCACAACCCTTTTGGGTGTAAGTAAACCCTGCATTGTGATCCTAGCTAGCAAAGGATCACAAGTAAACCAACCTAAGTTATCCATAGCTGACCAGTTCAAACCAAGGTGACAAGGATTCGGACTCGTAACCTTGGTGACAAGGATTCGGACTCACGAGCGTGGATCTCTTGCCATTTTGGCTAGGGTTACCTAGATTAACATATTTTGGCCATGTCTTGTGTCCTAAAGATTCTTGATCTTTACCTCCCTCCTTTTGTAGGTACTTGCAGCAGAAGCAGGAGGACAAAGCCCAGTGATTCATGCTGCATTTCTATTCTACATGTACACCCTTTATTCCCATTAACTTTTGGTGGTTTTCTCATTTCTATATGCTTTCATAAATTCCAACACAACTTGAAGGTCACTATATAAAATTCAAGACTATATTTGGTGTACCACAACATTTTGCTGTAACACAGGTCATGATTGTTTAAGGTTTAAACCCTCCTTCACTTTTAACCGAGTTCATTGACTCTAAGGAGAGAGCATTACACTGAAAAACAAAAAGATAAAATGGGAGAAAGCAATAGACTAAGTAACCAAGCAACACCAACTGCTTTGCCTTCTTCCCGAGTTTATTTCAAGGCTCATTGTTGGGTACTTTGGTGTCTCCCTTGTGGGCCAAGCCCACTTCTCCTTTTGCTGCCTCTCTCTCTGCAATAATCCTCTTTGTAGAATTGTAGTACAATGCATACAAAATGAGTTGGGCCAGCCCAAGTAGTCCTCCCATTCCATTTGGTGCCTGAAGCCCAATAATTATTCTCACTATCAGTTTATTCAATCATTATTGTGTAGACCATGGTCCACCCAACTGTGTGAACCATACTATCAAATAATGTACATTCAGTATAAAAATAATGTATACTGTATTCACGGGATGTATCTTATATTGTATAATGTACATTCAGTACAGAAATAATGTACATTTAGTATA
>CM008342.1:40408218-40418490 GCA_002525835.2 Ipomoea batatas | reverse complement strand
ACTGGGGCTGCTTTCCGGGCTCACCGGCGCCGGAGGAAACTTCGGCGGGGGGTTAACAACGTTTCTGTTCTTCTCGAGCTCGAGATTTTCTACTGCGACGGGGATAACGTGGATGGGGGTGATGGCCGTGGTTTGTACTCTCCCGGTGGCGTTTATCCATTTTCCGCAGTGGGGAAGCATGTTTTTTGCGGCGTCCGAGGACGAGAAACACGACGAGGAATATTACTATGAAGGGGAATGGAATGAGGAGGAGAAGCTGAAGGGTTTGCACCAAGGAAGCGTTAAGTTTGCAGAGAATAGCCGGTCGGAACGTGGAAAGAAGAGAACGTCGGCGACAGTATCTTCGGCAGTTACTCCGCCTCAGACCACTCCGATCCACGGAGAAGTTTAATCAATATAATATATGATGAATAAAACTCAAGAAATTCTTAGTTTCTTGGATTATGGAGTAGATATCGTACGGAATATGATTGGTTGTAGTAGTTACGTTGTACGTAGTATGATGACTGAATAACCATGATACCGTACGTACAAGTGTGTACCTTTGTCTTTTGTAACAAAAAAATATATATTATATAAATAATCAGTTTATCATTACTATATTTTGTGGAATTTATTATAATTTATTTTTAAGTTATAAATAAGATAGATAAAGAAGTGTTAGTAAGAACTAGCATTAGACTTCTTCTCCCCTTTCTACTTTTTTCTCTCCTTTTGTTTGTGCTTTCTTTGCATTCTGTTTTATAAAGACCCAGTGAAATTTTAATAATAATTAACGTAGATGGTGAGGATAATAATTAATGTAGATGGTGAGGTACATTTCCTGGCATACGAAAAATAAAATTAAGGATGACATCTTTCAAAAGACGAGTAAGGGACGGGGAGAGTGAGGCTCTCAAATTTAAACCAAATGAGACTAGAAAGAGCATGGGAATTAGCACCATTCATATGAGTGCTTTTGTCGCTATAAACTCTGTTTGAATAAAAATGAAGAATTTAAGATAATAGTTTATTTTGAAAAGTTATTAAAACGTTTTAATATAAGTTAGTGACTATTTGCTTTTAAACTTTTAGCTTTAAACTAGTTATGTATACCAAACAGAGCTCATACTACTCTCATAGTCTTTTAAATTTTAATTTAGTCCATATATAACTCTTGAAAAAAAAGGGTAATATTTAATTTTACGTAGTGATTTTTTTTTTTTGCTCCCAGTATGACTTTGTATCTATATTTCATAACATCTTATATGCTTAATATGGATTCATAATATTTATAATAAATTATATGGAGTATTAGTGATTTTTTTTGTGGGTGTGTAATAACATAAAGAATATGATAATCAAATTAATTTTAATAATATGTGATATATTAAAAATTTTGGACATAAAAATCTTATTGAATGTTTTTTGCTCCAAAAGCCACACAAACTGGATATGAATATAGAAATGTAAATACAACTGGCCTGAACACTGAATACTTTTTTTTGACAACAACCTGAACACTGAATACTTAATTTCTGTTTAATTAATACTAATAATATGTTTTCAAAAAAAAAATACTAATAATATTACTATAATAATCAGAACACAAATCCCCATACACAAAAATTAAATACTAATCTTGGTCAACGGTGGAGGGCATCAAAGCATCAAACCGTACGACATTAGATTAATTGAGATTTCTGGTCATCCGTACTTATTTAGTACTTTTCGTCGTTAGTACTGGTTATCAAATTAGGTCTAGATTCCTCCTTTGTCTCACCATCAACTTATAACTTTTATTAAATTTTAATTTTAATATTCTAATTTTATTTTTAAATTTAAAAATTAAATATTACCCCCTTTTTTTTCAAGAATCACATGTTACAGTATTAAAAAAATGTTTAAAGTAACAATAGGAATTAAATTGGGTTGACATTCAAATAATAAAATTGGGTTAAATAACTATATTTTGAGAAATTCCCAAGTTGTTTCACATTTCAAATATTTATATTATTTTTTTGTTTTGGAAATTTCCAAGTTGTTTCACATTTCGAATAATTCTTGGAGTTCTTCTGACTTTTGTTTAGAAGTCAATGCTTTTGTTGCTGGCCAGTGGCCACCTTAATTTTCAAATGATTATTAGCTCCCAGTATTGGGCAGGGATGTAAATCAGCCTAGGTTTCCCATAGCTGGCCGGAATGCCCAAGTTAGCAGGGGGATTCGATCCCTGGCCTCACGGCTAGAGTCAAGCCCGCTCTGCCACTTGAACAGCCCTTACGGGCTTATTAGCTCCCAGTATGACTTTATAACAGCTAGCAGGTGGTGGGCGTTAGGATTAGTTTTGTTAAGTTGTTACAATAATATTGATTTTATCGTCTGATCTGATAGATGATAAGCTTGGACTTTGATCACAGTACACCTATCCCTACTCGTGTGTAATGTTGACGGCAAACAAGTCAATCAAAACACCCAATAGATAAATACTACTTGGTTCTAAACTTCTAATTACAATAAGATTAGTTATAATCTTACAATTATTATTGTGTATTGTTCAATGACAGATAATTGTGTCAATAGGTTGGAGTGTGATTGTGACGAAATGTTGAATTTGGTCGATGGGTTGATTTAAGATGACAAAATGGATTTGAAGATGGAAAGTTGAGTTAGGGGTAAAGTGGACCTCGTGGGAGATTAGTTGAGGCACGAGGATCTAGTAGATCAAGAAGGCTAGCGGAATGTTGGTAGGGGCGGAGAATTGAAGAAATGAATTGTTTGAGTCCTAAATTCCTAATTAGTTAGGCTATCCGCACTTATACAATTTTCTTTCACTTTCAAAATGTCACATCACAAAATTTACAATTATACACCATTTACTCTTCATCTATGCATTTACTCATGAGCTAATTTTCGATTTTGTCTTCAACTCGAAAAAACCTAGTTACTACGCCCGCAACTTGTTTAGTTTAATCTCGTGAGTCGACACGAAAAAAAAAAAAGTTTTTGCAGCCATTTTCAAAATGGAAGGGAAATCATAAAATATGGATTTGATGTAAGTACAAACAAGTTGAACAGTGAAGAGATAAGATATGAAAAGCAAGAAGGCAAGCAAAGGCACATGCATCATATGATGCACGCCTGATAAGTTGACCGCGTAGCTTACAACTCAATCAAAGCCGCCAGCCATTGATGCCCTGCACTAATAGCTCCCATAGAGTCAAACAACGCCTCCCAGTCCCAGAGACTTAAATTATAATTTAAGGATAAACGATGGCACCTATCCGACGTATACAGTGGAGCGCTTATTCATGCCTGCGTGTATCAGATCATGAGAGAGAGAGAAAAAGAGTAAATATAAACTACTGTATATAATAAGCATAAAAGAATGGAAGAACAATGGTAGTTAGCATTTAGAAATGATTCCTGGATTTAAAATAATGGCAATATGATTTGCTGTGTGCAGAAACTCCGCCTAATCCTACGCGAATCCATGTCTGGTGTTACATGAAAACATTAAACAATCATGCAAGTTGAGCTAATAAATAATCAAATATCGATCATGTGCTCGTTTTAATTGTGTCGGCAGATCAGATGAATAGAAAACAGAAATCTGAAATCTCAATCAGGCTGCTTAATTACACGAGCTCAAGGACCGATCGAGTATATGCACAAGTGTTTCAGAGTGTTTATCTCATCTGTCCTCATACCTATTGTTTATGCATTCATTTCCTCATCTGCTAATTGGAATCAAAACTTAAAGAACTGAGCGTGCAACTTCGGCTGCTCTGACTAGCTAGTTAGCATACTGACAAATTCAAAAACGAAATTCGATGTCTCCTGGACTAAATTCGATGCACATGTATGGATGTCTCAAAAAACAATCTACTCGGTCTGTATGTGTAATATTTAGGATGTAAGTACAAAGAGGGATCAGGATTCAGTTCTTACGTACTGCAATAGATTCCAATTGCATCGTTCCTGTGTTGTTGAAGATAAAGGCATGTAATTACAAACTAATCTTCCCAATGCCCGAGCATAAACTACAAGAACGGGACGCATTGCACTTGGTGCAGTAGCTCCACTTTTTGGGAAGCCTGTTGAGATGTTATAGATACGTTCGTATATATAAGTTCACTCTTTAAAGAGATAACGCAACTGGTTTCGAGAATATGACGAGGTGGAAGATTTACCCTGCGGTGTATCTTGTTGCAGCGTTCTTTGACATCATTCTTGCCCTTTCAGCACTTTCCTCAGACAGCTTTTTCGGTACAAACCCTTCACCACTGCACTCTGGACAAATGCCAGAGCCACCGCAATCTTCACAAATCTTCGTTGGGGCCTGTCTATTGAACACATTAGTACTAGAGAAAATCATTTCGGACGAATAGGTAAGCATTACTACATACAAGAATAAAGAAACTATTCTGTTTCTAAGGATCGGAGGTCACCATATTTTTCTTTATTATTCCATTAAAAACCAAATGGTTATACACAACTAGTGAACATTACGCCTACAAACAAAACCAATATCTTAGTGATCATTGCATATTTGTCCTTTTTCATTTCTAAAAGAGATCAATGTTCCACTCAAACTGGAGCATATAACTGCCAAGGCTAAATATTTTTTCAATATGCAGTCAAATAGAAGAATGTCCACTTTGGATATTTTTACATAATCAGAGGGCCATTTTAAGTAAGAAAAGTGTGAAAGTACATCATTGCCCTCAAAAGACACTTTTTCATGGTTGAGGACTTAATTAGGCAAGAGTGTAGTTGTCTAGTCGAAGACCAAATTGGTATTTTGGTTATTAACTCTTTAGTAATTTATTTGAAGTTTTCAGGTGCACCTCAATTTCTGCAGAAGCTTTGGTCCTTCTTACGAGCAGAGTAGCAGCCGCCCCAACTACTGTGGCAGCAACTGCAATAGAGGCTGCTGTTTCTGGTAATGCAGAAGAGATTTTCAGTTTTTTTCCCACTTGTGCTTTTGACTTCTTGGCATTAGGGGAACCAATGCTTCTATGGAACGAGTAAGAATCACTGCACTTGGATGCCCTAGCTGCAATAGAGATTAAAATTAAGAGTGGGCGAGTGGGTTTGATAAACTACTAACTTGAGCAGCTTTTTATACACTTATCTGAACTTGCTATACAGTACAAAATCCAAAATTATCTAAGGGGTAGTTTGACGAAGCTGAGTAGTTGTAAGCGCTTGTTATCAGAGCAGTTACACCTTCGCTACTAGCTATAGCTTTTGGCGTAGTTGTAAGCGCTTAATCCTGAAAGCTAGTCTGTGTTAACTACTGTATTCAATTCCTACCTGAAGATAACCAATGCATGCTTTTTTAATCAACTTCCACCCCACAAAACAAGAAGGTTCAACCAAAGTCATTCCTTTTTAGTACATCACAGTCGGTCCTCATGTGCACATCTTTATTATATTGAGCAATGAGTTTGGTAATTTTCAGTTTCTCTGACAACACCAAACAACTTTCTATGTACAAATATCCTAAAACTTGTCATGTAAGTCTCACTCATTAACCTACTTCATTCCAGAAACATAAGGTAAGACTTAAGAGCCCCATTTCACGGTTGCACTTACAGCCAGTACAACCTTTTATACAGGATATTTACTTGCTCCAAAAACATTTATGTACCACAACTTTCACAAAACAATCAAAGCTAAAATAACCAGTCCACTAAATACAATATGGCAAGTGTGTGAGTTTACTGAATTTGATTACCCCTAGTTACCCTTTGCTTTCCAACTGCCAACTTTTAATGGGAACTAATCTAACAGTCCCGGCCAGCCTGTGCCCCTGCTCTGCCATGACAGATGACCCATATTCTTAATGCAGGTTGCGGAACCTTTTATTTTTCCCACTTCAATTGCAATTACTATGCACACTGAATTCTTTATGGACAGACCCTTTAAAGTTTAAACCATAAGACAATGACCTGTAATTCAATTTCACACTGAATTCTATAGGACAAACTCCTCAAATCACTTGGGCAATTCCATTCAAGATCAATATTAATAAGCAGATTACCAAGTGTTAGTTAAAAGCTACATTTCAACCACTTCTTTTTGCATTAATAATCTCTTTTACATTGCTTCCAACTCTGCAAGAATCCCAAGGTGCATTTCTCATAAGCTTTTTATCTTTCCAGTCAGCCTATCGTATTTGATTATTTGTTAAGCAACTAGATTGTGAAGCTTATTCAATTTATAATAGCTTTGGTAAGATGGAAGTGAAAATAACCAGTCCACTAAATACAGTTGATCTAACTGGTGCGTTTACTGAATTTGATTACTCTCAGTTACCCTTTGGAACCCAGTAACTCTGAGCACCAAAAGGAACCAAAAAGTAAGAAACCAGTGCACTATAACAGTTCAAGTTTTGACTTTTAATGGGAATTCTTGAACTACCTGGAAACTAATATAACAACTAACAACCCTTGCCAACTCTGCCATGAAAGATGACCCCATATTCTTAATGGGTAACCTTTTATTTTCCCACTTAAATTGCAAGTACTAGACATGAAATTTTCACCAATATCCACTAAATTCTATATGTACAAACCCCTTAAATCACCTGGGCTATGACCTTTAGCATCAAGCCACACTGCATCTATAGGGGCAATCTCCTTAAACCACATGGGCAATACCCTTTAATATCAATATTAATGCACAGACTACCCAAGTGTTACTTAAAAACTACATTTCAACCACCTTTTTGCATTAATAATCTCTTTTATACAAGGAAATTGCAAGGATAGAAGACTAAAAATGCAATTTTTAGCACAAAAGTTTCAGTCTTTACATATAATTAAAAGAAAGGGAAGTGAAAAGGGCTTAGGGTATACAGTCTTACCTTTATTAAAGAAGACAAAATGTGGAGAAAGAGCCTGCAATCTTAGCTCCATTTCTTGCAAATTGGAATGAAATTCCGGGATTACTTTAGCGTTAGAGCCTCTGCGGCTGTGGTGCGACTGTCTCAGAAGGGCACTTCAGCCTTGTCAGCATTACTGAAAACTATGATAAGATATTAAAAAATCTGTTCTTTTCTTCCATTTGTTCTAAGAAAGGCACACAAGGCAATTTTCTCATCGATAGATTTTCGTAAATAAAAATAAAGAATATATTAGTTTATATAATATCTTTTGTCCTATTTAAATCTAAGTTAATTTTTTTATATTGTTATTTTTTCATTTATATTTTACTTGTTCTGTAGTGTGCGCTTATAAATTTTATTTTAAATTAAAACAACATTAAACAAAAATTAATTTAGAATCATATTATTATATTTTCTTATAATTTTGTCCTTGACTATTAATATTTTCAAATTAAGTGCATGACTATTCAATTTGTATCACATTTAGTCCTACTGTTAAATTTTTCGGGCAAGTCAGTAATTGGCTAATTTATTTAATTTTTATTTTAAAAATAATTTTTAATTCAAAACTTAAAATTAAAAAAAAATGCCGAGAGAGAGGAGAGAATGCAGGTCCCCTCCTCCTTAGTCTCCGCGGAGACAAAGGAAGAAAGGAGGGCTCCCTTTTTGCTTTGTCTCCGCCGAAGACGAAGAAAGCTCTCTTCTGGAGACGAAGGAGGAAGGGGAGGAAAGAGAATAACAGCCACCCCCTCCTCCTTGGTCTTCGGGGGTGGTCGACGTTTTTTTTTTTTTTTCTTCTAAGTTTTTTAATTTAAAAATTATTAAAATAATTTTTAAAATAAAAATTAAATAAATTAATTGGTCACCGGTAACTTAGCCAGAAATTTTGTTAATAGCAGGACCAAATGTGATACAAATTAAATAGTCATGCACTTAATTTGAAAATATTAATAGTCAATGACTAAATGCGATACAAATTGAATAGTCATGCACTTAATTTAAAATTTTGTAATAGTCAATGACCAAAATAAATACATGTATTATAGTGAGGGACTAAAAATGATATATTTGCAAGTATGATAGCATCATTGGCACATTAAATGAGTTTTCACAAGTTTAGTTTGAATAATAATTATTGGCATTGATTGTGGGTACAAACATTTGGTCATTTGGTTATGCAATATAATGCTGAAGTGTGTCTCCCCCACACGCACACCGCCAAACTATTTGCATTGCTAAGTGAATTAAGGTAAGCAGGTAAATAAATGGAAGTATTTAAGAAGAACAGATGGAATATTAATCCCAGAAAACAGCGCAGCAAGCTGCTTCCTGTACGTACGTTAGCCATGGCAGATGAGATCAGAAGCAGGTGAGGCGAGTTGGTTGTAGTTACAACATTAATTTAAGGACGGAAGCTAAGGCGGCTTGTGATGTGAAAAAGCATGCACGTGCATTATATTATTAATTTGTACATCAGATTTCGTAATGCATCTGGCAGCTCATCTACGTACCTTCATTTCTAGGTAAATCTCAAAGTTGAGAATCGAGAGGCAGGGTGTTGAACTTGATCTTTCAAGCCTCCGCTCAGCAATCATCCAGCCACTGGATACTAAACTTAACCCTTCACCGACCTTCAGCCAACAGGTTTAAGCCTTCGTTGCTAAGTATTGACTGATTTAGCAAGGATTTGCCAAATTCGTTTCAATCTGTCAAATTCGATCACATACCATTCGCATCCATTTAAAGTGGATGTGATGAGATCCATTTAATGGAGATCTGTCACTAGTGGATTGGATGTAAATGTGACTTCTCAAAATCCATTGTACTATATCTAATTCAGTCCAATATGCTATTAACAGGTTTAATTAGATTGGATATGCACTCCTAATGGATCGGATGTTGATGTGTATGAGATTTTTCAAATCTATCTTTAACGAATTGGATGTGAATTTACCTCAAATCTGCTTTCCACTCATTCGGCCGGATGTCATTGCTTAGTTATTAATTTTGTTACGGGTTTCATATGAAACTAAATTTATAAGTATTTATATGTTTTGTTGTAGTTGCATGCATGTAAGGTACGATAATAATAATAGAGTTGAAGGTAGCATTGAGTATTAGTAGGAAGTGGTTGATAGGGTGGATGTTTTTGGATGTTAGTTCGTTGCTGTCCAAGAAATTAAAAGCAGTAATGGCTAATTAAACATCCATTAATTCTTTGCTTGAAATGCGTCATGCATATACGCATCTACTCTTCTCAACTTAATAATGTTGAGATACCGTACATACATCTCTATATATACCTTTTTTTAACCAAATAATACCCATCCCTCTTAAATCCTAGATTTTTTTTTCTTTTTTTTTTTTTTGGAATGAGCATCAAATTAATTATCTAGTTAAACACTAAAATACAATTACACCATAAGTTCAAAACAATTACTTGATATAGGTCATTTTTATCCTCTCAATTAATTTTTCTTGGGACGGAAGGACATGCTCACATGTCACAAGGAACCTACACAAATTTTTCATAGGGGTGGAGGACCATCGCTCACAATGCAAGGAGCCCATCAAAAATTTTTCCCGGAGTGGGAGGGTAAATGACATGTACTCACAAAGAACCCACCATATTAAGTGTAACTCTCACACTAAAGTTATCAAAGTTATTGTATCTTTACTTACAATCTACCCCTTACAAATTAATTGAGTTGCCCTACACAAGCATATTAACTTACTGTAATTATTTTGGAGGGGTTATATTTATGTAATAAGTGTATGTGGAAAATGGGAAATAAAGCTAGGCAGGAGAGAAAAATAAATGAATTAAATTCAATGACAGAACTTCACGAGCAACCTCACCTTCCCCTCTGATGGACACAGTCAAAATTCAAAAAGACACCACCCTCCATCCACCTCACCTCACCCGGCCCATGATCTCTATTCACTATTCATTATCATAGTACTGTCCCAATTACCATGAACCCCTTCCCCCCTCTATTCTCTCTTTGCACTGCTAGCAATGAGCTGGGCCATAACACCTCCCCGCCTGCATGCTCACGAGACTATTTAACTTCAATTCCCCTCTTCTATCCTTATAACCACTGCACCTCTCTTTTTCCCTAACCAATTAACATACATACACATAGAGAGATCAGATCGACAAACTATCCTATCATGTCTACTTCTATGGTTTTACAGATGAGCAAAGTGGTTTTTATTTGGTGCATTTTGGTGTGTGCGGTGTTGTTGCATGAAACCACGGTGGCTATTCGGGATGTTCCGACTACGAGTTCTCCGTCTAAGGCAACAGAGGATTCCGTGGGTGGTAGTGCAGAGTATGTGACGCTGAAGCCACATTTGAGGAACAAGCACCCACTGTTTCATGGGAAGGAGATCAAGAA
>CM008342.1:40374944-40395016 GCA_002525835.2 Ipomoea batatas | reverse complement strand
AAAAAAAAAAAAAAAAAACAACTAAAAATAAAGTTTGAAAATTGTATATTCCCTTACATATGATATTACAATATTTACATGATTGAAAATAAAAATTACATGAATAACTACTTGAACTAATATAATTACATAGTTTGGAGTTTCAAACTCTTGAAAACTCTAAGATTAAGACATACTCCGTATAACATTATTTCTTTATCCTGTTAAACCAATAACACCCTAATAAATAGTCCAGCTAATTATTGACTTTAATTCATACCACCTAACAAACATGAAGAGAAAAACACACGCACACACATATATAAAAGAATGGCAGCTAAATTACCCTAGATGAATAGAGTGAGGAAGTTAATACAGTTGACAGTTGGAGAGAGGGTGCTATATAAAGGGGGGGAAACTAGGATAGCTAGCTAAATAGGTGAAGGATTGGAACCAAAATGTAGCCTTTGTCTGCATTTACACCTGCACCTGTACTTGCCCCGGCCCATATCGAACAGAAGAGATAGCTGCTGTGGATGCGCCGGCCGGCAGGCCGGAAAATGATGATGGGATGAGCTGAGGTAGGTAGTAGGTGCAGAAGTAACTGCAGGTGAATGCCATTTTGGATATATATATTTCAACTAATACAACTCCATACAGACATATAATATATACATCACGACCGGCCGGAGACTATTTGGGTACACATATATAGGTATTGTATTTCCATTTCCACCTCTCTATTCTTGCTGTATAATCTTTGCTTGGTTGCCTTTATCACCAACATAATGTCGGGTATTCAATTCGCTTAAAAAGGTAAGGTGATTCCCTTCAAAAAGTATGATAGGTATGTTTTACAAATGATGAATACCAGATTTGGGTGTTTTTGTAAGACTGATTTGGAAAATAATATAATGTGAATAAAAAAAAGAAGAAGCAAATATAGTAACCCTTATGTTGTCTTTGTTTGCATTTAATTTGCATATATATAGAAGCTAGGTTATATATACAGTTTAATTTAATTAATTTGTTTGTGAGCTTAACTTAGGCTAGCACACGAACACACGTTTATTAAAATGGTTTTGTGAATAACATATGAAGCCACTAGTGATGTGTTTTGATACTTCATGTGCTATATTTATATTTAATTTCATTTACCAGAAAGTTTGCAAGCACTATGATCTATCTGAATGTGCATTTTAGGTGAAGTTCGTTTTGTGACCCTATGAGTAGCAAATTGTGATGAGAAGTTGAGATTTGATTTGCTTCCTCCTCACACCAATACCGTTGAATGTGAAGCCATATATAGACGAACATGGTGTGAAGGTATGCTTTCTCTTCCATCTCCAAATACTCTCCACCTATATATACTACATACATGCATACTTTGCTTCTTCAATTCCGATCCATTGGAGTATTCCATTCATTTCATTTTATGTGTTTGATTCGATTAACGAGACATTGATTAGTTTGTTATTGCTAATCAAATATTTATTTGGGTTATTCTGCAATTATTTAATTTCTTCCATTTTTGTTTTAATTAATCATATGTTCATGATTATTATATTGCATTTTATTGATTATATATGAGCTATTACAATTTTACAAATGATATGATTGCTTTGTATTCTTTATTTTAGAGCTAGCAGGAACAATGTAATTAATTACAATTCGGTTATATATATATTAAAGAGGCAAATTAAAGTCCAGTCCTATAAGAAAATATAATCATATTCAATTCTAAATCCAATACCAAGCTAAGGGATCGGAACATATATACTTTTATTATATACATTATAATCTAAATAACATAAAGATATTGTTTATACTTATTCTAATACTCCGTAGTATAATAGACCGTGTGATCTATTGTTGCATTATACTTGTTTAGTTTATACATATCACCAAGTACATTAAACAAATAATACATTTATATCATATTCTTGATCGTGCCTTTTGAATAAGTAGTCTTCTGAGTATTTTCCCTGAGGCAGATTTTGGCACACTGTTTATAAATGTTACCCTCCTTAGCCTCTTGAAAGGTGCAACCTGAACACACATTTAAGAAGGAAAAAGATGAAACTTCAATTTGATAAACTTTTATCTGCATTATAGCCATTCAAGCATATATGATATGTACACTCTAGGAATTTGCTAATTGTTTAGGAATTCCCCCTAAGAATTCAAATCGGCTTTATTTAGGAATCCCATTTAGCTAATTTGGTGTTATGCTGAGTATTGATTAATATTGTGTAAACCCTATATGAAGGGTTAGTTTATGCAAGTCATTCATAATATCCTATCATTTTCATATTTACTAATTAAGATGTAGTTTTCGCATAGTTACCAAATAACTAATAAATTAGCCATTGGAAACTTTCATCTGGAAAACACAATATAATGACCAATTTAACAAACTGCTGCATCTTTATTTCTTTCTTAGAAAATACATTTTTTGCTATAACATATACCTGATCTGCTATGAACTCTTGGACATTCTCTTCGGTCAGTGAGCTGTTGAGGGAGCGAACAACATATGCAGCTGGGATCTCGCCAGCTTCAGCATCTGGAAACCTATAACCAAAAGCGGTTGATATAACTTATTATCTTCAGTACATTCCTCTAATGAAATTTAACGGATTTTCATGTTTCAAGTGGCTATACGCCTATACTGTATACAGATTCTACTACAAGGTGCCACTTACGGGATGACAACTGCATCGACTATTTCAGGATGAGAAATGAGCAGACTTTCAAGCTCTGCTGGTGCAACCTGGTGACAGTAGTATTAGTAAAAGTTACTCTATTTCTCTAAGAATTGAAGCTGATTGATGTACATAGCAAACTATGTGGTAAGAAAGTTTTGTTAAAATGCTGCGTTCTACATAACATGATCATTGGAATTCCTGACTAATTGATTCAAGTCCTAATATTGAAAGAGATATCAGACAAACAACATTCCTCCTAGCAAATTTTAGGGAACCTATATGTACAAAGTGAACCTTATTATGTACTTTTGTGCACCACCACCAAAAGCTTACCTGAAAACCTTTGTACTTGATGAGCTCCTTAATTCGGTCAACAATGTATAGCAGTCCTTCCTCATCAAAGTATCCAAGATCACCAGTATGGACCCAGCCCTGTTTATCTATAACAAGACTGGTGGCCTGTGGATTGTTGTAATAACCTGGAAAATGACAAATAGGCATGTTTCCACTTACAGTAAGAATATGTTTGTCATGAACTCAATGCTGAAAACATGAAATAGCATAGGCACAGCAAGCATGTAACATGTTATGAGATGGATATGCTTTGAAGATTAAATTGGGTGAAATGAAACAGTGAAATACTATCTTAAAACCAATCTTCATATATAACTCAGAATAAATCTAAAAAAGATTGCAGAGAAGAACACTGTCCTGAGAACTATATACAAGACGACATTAACTGCATTAGACTGCATCTACTCTCCCAATTCCAAATTTTCAACCTCCACATTCTTCCTAAAATAAAAACCTGTTCTCTGTAGCTTGGTAACCTTGGTTAGATTTTTGAATTTTAAAGATATGGAAATGTTATTGGGGATTCTTGCTTAAACAGAAAAGGTCCAGAATGTGGGTTTTTGAGTCTATTTTGCACCTAATTATCATTTCTTTTTTTTGGATGAGAAGTGAAACCCACAACTATTACCCGGGGGTGTTCACGGGCTAAATCCCGCCTTGGGACCCTATCCGGCAAAGGATCAGTAGCTGATCGGCTCAAACCAAGAAAGCAAACAGGCCGCTCCCATTGAGAGTCAAGCTTGGAACCTTGTTGTTATCAAGCCAACAGTCTTACTAACTTGGTTGGATTGCCCCACCTAATTAGCTTTAGAATTATGAAATCTTGACTCTGGTCCAATCACCATGCCATCAAAGTAAGAGAAAAAAAAACACAGAACAGCATTCAGAATCATATGCATGCCAACAATAAAATTAACAGCATTTAATGACTTAATCTACCTCGCATCACATTAGGTCCTCTCACCCATACTTCGCCTATTTGGCCAGGAGGAAGAGGCTTCAGTTCACTGACACTAACTATTTGAGCTTCAATTCCTGATTGAAGCATTCCAGATGATCCAGTATGTCTCCGGCCAATATTTGGATTCTCAGAAGAGATAACTCCACAAGTTTCTGTCATGCCATATCCCTGCAATTATGACTTCTTTTCTTATCTGCACTCATTTTTCCTTTAACATCCTCATTCAAACATCCAATTCAATTAACTTCTTAATTCAAGAAACCATAAATTCATAACACAAAAGTAAGAAGATACCTGGGTAACAATGGCGTGCGGGAAATTCTTGGCGCATTCCTCCATCAATTCTTTACCCAACGGTGCAGCCCCGCTGCCGATAAGCCTCAAGGATTTCAGATTATACTTCTTCACCGAACTATTCTTAACCATGGCTAGTAAAATGGGAGGCACGACCCGCATATGTGTCACTTCATACTTCTCCACATTCTTCAGAGTCTTATTCAGATCGAACTTCTCCATAATAACAATGGCGTTCCCCCTTGCCAACTGCGAATACGTAATAACAGAAAGACCGAATACGTGAAACAAGGGCAAAACGCAGAGGAATACATTGTGGATTTCCCCTGCCGCGTCTTGATCGGAAGCCGCCATCTTCGCTGCGGCAATGAAATTCCGATGAGTCAACACTACGCCTTTGGAAATCCCCGTCGTCCCCGAAGAATACAACAATGCAGCTTCATCACTCTGCTTTACGGAAACCCTACCCAAATCCAATGACCCGGAATTTCTAACCAGGTCGTGGAAAAACGTAATACCCGCCCGCGCACGCGACTTGATTATATTAAGATTAGCGTTTTCGGGACGCAGAAGCAAAACGGGTAAATTGAATCCTTTAACCTTATCTAGCAAAGAAGGAACGGTGACGATGAGCTTAGGGCTACAATCTTTGAGTTGTTTAGAAAGCTCGGAAACCGTATAACTCGGGTTGGCCGTTGTGGCTACGGCGCCGATGGCTACGATAGCGAAGAAACAGAGGGGGAATTCAACGGAGTTGACGTCGTTTTTACGTAAGCCCAGTTGATGCATTAACCCATGCGAGACTTTAGAGACTTGGGATTTTAATTGGGAGAAAGTTAAAGTCCGGCCGGAGTTGGCGTCGACGAGGGCGGGCTTATCTGGGTACTGAGAGACACTCCGGAACAGAAATGAGAGCATTGAGAGGTTTTGGTCTGAAGGGAGGAGTAATGGCGGCCTTAGAGATCTGTAAATGCCGTCGCCGCCGTACCCTGACTTCTCCATCAGTCGGCGACCGGAAAGATGGACGGGACTGAAATGGGGAATTTGAGAATTTGCAGTATCGGAAGCGAAGACGGAAGAGGGTTTACTGCAATTCCGCGATCGCCGGCGTGTTGGTTAAGAGCATTTTGAAGATAGGACGCAATGGCGGGATCATGAAAATGGAGTCATAAACACGGTTGGGCCTCCTCTTTTGGTGGGATACAAAAAGATGCCAGTTTTGAAAAGGTAACAAAGATAGGCAAAGTACTTTCATGGAATGCATGTTTGCTTAAAAAGAAATGCATTCTGCGAATGCATGTTAGCCTTTCTTCAAAAAAAAATAGTTAAAGGGTAGAAAATGAGTGTAGGATACGTGTATGTGTACATTATTGTAGTTTAAATGAAAAAAGAAAAAAAGATGGTATATATATGTATAAGGAGAAAAAAAATAGTATTGTCCTCATTAAATGATTGTTAGTTAATTAGAATGTACTAATTATTACATAATTATGAGGAAAATTAAATATAATTAACAATTATGTGTAATTAGTGTATAATAATAATGAGAACTAAATGTTTAATAATTACATGTTTACTACAATTTTTTCTACTTATTACGTAAACAATTAAGAAATAAATAGAATAAAAATATGCTTGCAAAAAAAATAGATAAATTGTTGTGTTCATATTTATGATTCATTTAACAAGTTAAGTTCACCGTACATGTTGTCGTGAATGTAATATTCTACCGACCATGGATAAATATTCTCAACATTACAATTACCAATCAACATCATTACTACGACGTAAAATTAGGGTTGTTTGTCTTGGACCCATTATTTAAGTATTTTTATCCTAATATTTCAAAAAATAAATACATAATTACGTATTTATTATTTTGTATTTACATGCGGTATTCTTTTCGTATTCTCTAAGTACAATGTACAATATTTTAATTTGAAACAAATATTATAAAAGATAACAATGCATTCTGAAGATGCATGTTCAAAAAGGTAAACATGCATCCTACAGTGTAGTATTGCCCATATTTGTATCCCAATTCTTTCCAGCCTATTTTTGTATCCCACCTAAAGAGGAGGCCCAACCGGCGAAACCACCCAATACTAAACATTTTCATATTTTTAACAAAAGAAAAAGTATAACATTTTCATACACAAAACTTTTGACGGATTTGTGTGCATGCAGATTGCAGACACTTCCAAGTTCCAATCATGTGTGTAACTGAACGGCTTGATCTGCTTTACGACCTCACAAATTGGCCCAATTTTCATTGCTCCTGCTACTGCTAGGCCTATGTAGTTTTGGGTCCCCAATATGTTACCAAAGGAACTGAAGATGGATATTTTATTCCATCCATTAAACTGGATCCAATGTAACCCTCAATTATAAGGCAAATTATTATTGCGTGGACCATAACAAAAAGTACATTTTTAAACATGACTTTATGATAGGACATATTCTATTTAAAATCATCATAGTAAAAAAAACAAAGACTAAATTGAGAACTAATAATTCTGAAATTAACTATGCCAATGACCTTGTGGTCTAGTGGCACCCGGTTGCACCCACATGTGGCCATGTGAAAGGGGAGGCGATACTGACTCTTTGTGCTTCAGTAGGTTGCATGAGAGAGTAGTTATGAACAGATACTACAGTGTAACAGAGTCAGTATTATTACTCTTAATTGCGACAGATATGTTGATTGGAAGGATGCACAATTAATCAAGAAAAGAAATTAAAGAGCCAACCTATCTTTATCTCTTTTTCAATTTTCTTTTAAAATTAAATACTAGTGGTGGTCATATTAAATTAAGCTGAACATTAAAATAGGTTTTATGGTTGTGTTTGGGCAAAATTTCCCAGGCATTTTCCTCGTTCATGGTTCATTAGTCTTTTCAGGGCGAGTTGACAACCTTACATGCATATCATGCATACACCAATGTTCCAGAGACAAAGGGGAATTTTAGCTTTCACATATTTCACATTATATTATTATTGTCTGTTTTTTTTTTTCAGCAATGGTTACACCATCTTTTGACCTTTTCACCACTTCACTTGAAATGCCATTCTCACTTCAACAGTATAAAGTTTAAAAATTGACACTTGATCAAGGTTGAAATCCTTTATCCTAAACCAATCATCAATATTTCTCCAAGTGTGGAAAATTTTGACTATGAAAGGGTTGAGATTCTTGTAAACAAGGTCACTAGTAGATGCACTGCTGGAAATCTCGCTATTTTCGTCCAACAACAATGTTTTTGGTCGGTAATTTGTAAAAAGTCATAACTTTCCGTTGCGAATAGGATTGGACGGAGATTAGTACAACGTAAGCTAGCTCTTTTTTTTTTTTTTCACCTGATTTTTTTATATTCCCGATTTATTGGCTTCACTATACTATAAATTGGACCGTAAGAGGTCTTCATTATTATTGATTGGTCAAAGTCTCCCAATAATTCCTCGAGTTTCCAGTAAAGTTTGAACTTCACACACTGCTGCTAGAAGTAAAATTAAACATTGATTGGTCAATCATTTAAATGATTCGGTAGGGCGTTAATTTCTAATTTTCCCAACTGGGAATCTGGAATATAATCAAATTAAACTCCATGGTCAACTCTTATCTGGACTCAACTAAAAATGATTACATACCATAATTAAAGTAATTAAGAAGTGCAATATAGAGCCCAGCAAGCAAGGGTCAACTAACTGTAGTCTGACCCACAGGTTGATGTTTTGAAGTTAAACAATGTTGGATTCATCAATCATACACTAATTATACATCCACATTGCGCCTGGCCCACCAGTTGTTGGCGTGATAGCCGTGCAAGATTTCATTATTTTCATGTGGCAATTCAATAATTAAATTATATATAACAATTTACAACCCCATGCACGTACAGACAAAGTTGGTGTATGTCCACTGCCAATTTGCCCAACCAAACATATTATATATGCTCTTAGTACGACATGGTTTTATATTCATTTTTAATGTTATTATATATATTTTTTGAAATTACAACTGAGATTTTCATTTCTATCATGTCACTTTCAGATCTCGATCTACTTCACAACAGCAAATTTCCAACATTTTATTATTATTATTATTATTATTATTATTATTATTATTATTATTATTATTATTATTATTATTATTATTATTATTATTGATTTATAAATATATGTGCATTCTAGTCATCTAGTGTATGCTCTTAATTAAGTTCTAATTATGGCCGGACATTTTATATACTACTAAAAGATTCCTTTGGTTTTTTCTAGCATGTACATTGCTTGTCAAACTTGTACACTATTAGTCTATTACTCCATATTAGTATACTAAAAGATTACAGTCAAAAAAAAAAAAACAAAAAGAGATTGCGGTCATATGTGGCTAAAATGAACAGTAATCGAGTGGGTAGAATATGACTTTTAAAATTTTTACAGTTATAAATACGCGTTTATATATAATATTAAAAATTGAAATTTATTTATAATATCACTATAAAACGTGGCTGCTGTGTTCTTCCATAAGGAGTGTAAACTATTATAATATTGTAGAAAAAAGGGGGGAGAGTAGAATTGGTACGTTGTTCACACAATAAGGTCCCCGCCTCCAAATTTCTTACTAGCTGTCTATACACACCTTTGTTACCAAAAACCAAAAAAGGACATATTTTTTATGTTTTCTTATACAACGACCACTATATATAAAATAACATAATAGTGCCCCGACGAAAGGGGTGCATGGTTGAGTGAATGGAGGAGCATGATTTCGTACCTAAAAGTCACAAAGTTTGATTCTTATCAGCATTTTTTTTATTTGAACCATTTGTACATGATTTTTCTAATGTGATTTGTAAGATATTATAAAGTAACTGTGGGTGGATATCCAACCAATTAAATCACACTAATGCCTATCAATAAGAGACGAATGGTATGATCTTCTAGTGGGAAGTCCAAAATGTGGAGTTTCATAACCATAATATATGGTATAGTAATACACATTATATTTCAGTCTAACAAGTTTAATTTGTTGATTTCCATGAAAATAGTGTAAATATTTAATATTTAATATTTAGTAATTAATTAAGAAGGGAAAGAAAGAAGCTTTGTAATGATGAAGTTGAAGTTGTGTAAGAAATTTAGAAGAGAAGAAATATTTTGATTGAATAATTAAAGTTCCCATCATCCATAGCTAGTAGACTATATTACACAGTACAACAACTAAAAACTCAGAAAATGAAGGTCTGGTCTCTAATTAACTTTCTTCTCATCTAAAATGGGAATTAATTAATCTGCCATACATACATACATTCATACTAATCCCTAGCTAGTTCGCCGTGCGGGCTTCAAATCATTATGATTTCTACTTGTGATGATTAGTAGAAATACATCCCCTTCTGATCATCATCTGTCTTGTTTTCATAATTGAAGAGCAAGAAGTCGTTGTTGTTGTTATTGTTGTTATTATTAATGTTGTTATGGTTGTCGTGCCCGTGCCCATGCCCATTGCTGCTGCTACTGCTAACCAGCTCCCTAACAACTTCAAGGTCATATTGCAGCTGCTGAGTAGCAGTAGCAGCAGCAGTAGCAGTAGCAGTGGCCCCGTTGCTCAAACCTCCATAGTCAAGAAAGAAAGTGTGGCCTTGAATTTGGTTATTATCGTCTTGGAACCCAGCATTGGTTGAAGAAATGATCTGATGATGATGAGGAGGAGGAGGATTGCCTTGGAAAGTGTATTTTCCCAGGAGTTGATGATCTGCTGCAGGTTCTTGCTTGACATTATGGTCTGCAATTTTGGATCTCTCATAGCTGATTTGGCTGCAACTCCCATCAGATGATGAGGACCCACTGACCTCACTTCCCCCAAACATCAGCAAATTATGATTCCCCTTATTCATACCTGCTTGGTGGTGATGATATTGCTGCATTAGTGCAGCAGGGTTGAGCAAGCCCTGCTGGCCATCTTGATGGTTGATTTGAAAGTTGAAAGAAGAATAGGGAGACTTGTTACAGTGATCATACCCGGGCCCGAAATCCGGGTGGTGGAGAGAGGCCGGGGATTCGAGCCCAGAAAATGACCTGTGTGGGGTGTAAAACGAGAATTGTTGTTGAGGTAGTGTGGGAAGAAGAACAGAAGGCGCAGTCGGGGCTGCAGAAAACAGCGGCGACATGGATGATGATATGACTGATCTGTGTTTCGAAGAAGAAGAAGAGGAAGAAGAAGAAGGAGGGAGGAGCATCATTGACATGAGCTTCTTCTTCAGCTTGGTGTTCCAGTAGTTCTTGATATCATTATCAGTTCTCCCTGGTAATTGAGCTGCTATTATTGACCACCTGCAACCAATCCACATGTTAGATATGAATTATGATAGTTAATAATTAAGTAGCTGGCCTGCTAGCATATATGCATGATGCATGAAGAATCTTTCCAACATAAAAACATTATAATCCATCAACTAATACAGTTGACTTGTGTTTTTCTTTATCCGATCCCTTTTCTCAGCAGTCCAGACCATCCAACCTTTGTTGATTAAGAGCTATGGCCGAATGTTAGTACGATCCTTGTTATTACATATTATGGTTACATGTGATGAATTAAGTCTAACACAAGAACAATAGAATTGAAGTGAAGGAATTGAAGACATAAAATTGGAACCAAATTAAACCTGCTTCCAATGGTAGCATACAAGCTGCAAATCACCCTATCTTCCTCCTCAGAGAATTCTCCATGCTTGATGTTTGGCCTCAGATAATTCAGCCATCTTAATCTGCAGCTCTTCCCACATCGCTTTAGTCCTGTTGATCAGATCAGATCAATCAAAAACCATGCATATATATATATCTAAATCCATAACTTCAAAAAAAAAAACACATAAATATATATACCAGCTTTTTGAGGAAGAGCTATCCAGTTTCCACCAGTTCCGTTCTTGTCAATGAAGTCTTTGAGCTTTGCATCTTCTTCAGGTGACCATGGGCCTTTCTTCACCTTGGACTTATCGCAACAAGGAGCTCTCCCCATCTTAATTTCCTAGTGTTGTACTCCCTTTAGCATTAATCTATGCAATATATAAATATTAATTGACTCGAAAGAACATGCAATCTATATTACTGCACAGATCAGCTCCCACCTCCGACCTGGGAGAAATGGACAAGTTATCTATGTTGGTGTGTGTTTGCGTCTGATCTGCGTTTTGGTCTTGGGCGGCCAGCCTTATATAAAGAGGAACAGCAAAAATAAAAACCACTAATTCTATGTTTACCACTACAAAAAAACGCAATTTTAGCGACGGACAAAATCCGTCGCTAAAAGGGTAAAATCCGTCGCTAAAGGTCTTAGCGACGGATTAGCGACGGAATTTGTCCGTCGCAAAAATGCTCCTCGCTAGAATATAGCGACAAAATTTTTGTCCGTCGCTAGGATTTAGCGACGAATATTTCCGTCGTTAAGTAAAATAAATCTGTCGCTAAATTCCTCCTGGCGACGAATTTGATGATGAAATTTGTGAGGGAATAACGACAACAAAAATCCGTCGCTAACTCTAGCAACGGAAAATCCGTCGCTAAATTAAGAAAAAATCCGTCACTAATTCCGTAGTTTGAAGATCTAGTGACGAATTTGGAAGGGAATAGCAACGGATATTTCCGTCGCTAATTATATTATTTCTTTAAAAAAATATTTTATTTATTTTAATTAAAACCCATATTTTTTTTAATTTACCTTTCAAAGCTTAAAATCCATATCATCACACTATATCTAACACTATTATCATCAACACTACCTACTACAATCAAATTACCATCAAATTAACATCAAACTTTATAACATCATAAAATTAAACTATTATAAAATTTTATACTAACACAATACTTTAAATCACACTTTAATACAATAATATATATTTGTCAAAACACAATACTTTAAATCACACTTGAATAAATAATATATATATCATCAAAACACAACAAAATACTACCAAATCAAAACTACAATTACATAACAAAAATCTGAGAGTAACATTTTTGGTTATTTTGGAAGTCTAGCAAAATCATAGTCTTGAAACCATCAACATGATCTCCTCCACCCACCTGCAATTCCATAGTATTGCTTAGAAGCTACAACATACATACATGATCTTTTTCATAAAATGACTTAGAACTAAAATGGCTTACCTTGCACGGGGAGCCATTCCACTTGCTTTTCCAAATTCAAATCAATGCATTCTGACAGGAATCCCATTGGTTCTTGCTGCAATGGCTGGTGTGTGACTACTAAAAGCCATAGAATATCTCATGTCAATTGGAATACTATACAAGGCATTTTTCTCAGAGTACTAGAACAATTATATGCAATTTAAAGCCCAAACGAATAAAAAGAAGCAATGTTTTAAACTTATCAGTTTCTGAATAATTAAGATACCTCAAGGATGTTTTAAACTTATCAGTTTCTGAATAATTAAGATAGCTCAAGGACCAGCCAATCTGGTTACATCAGGGGGCATCGTTGGGATGCCTTAAATGTATAATAAGTATAATGGCATCAAACTTAATCGGAGAAAACTGAATATCTTGTCTTCCTAATACAGCAAACCCACTTGAGAAATTTACATCAGTCAATACCAAAACTTCCAAAGTTCAAGTGGCTGGCTGCACCTAAAAGAGATAACAATTACTGTGGAAACTATGCAAAAAGTACAAAATGTTCACAAGGTGGAAACTCTTGTTCACTTTATCTACTTACAGCAATGACTCCAATGAGTGACATTACATATAGCAACCTAACAAAGAGTTTGAAAATTAATAGATAATCTCTAATTTCAGTACATACAAGGGTTGTGATCAACTAAGATACAAATTACTACTTTGCTAGTGAACACGGTGAAAATCGAATTGAGGGTGGTCTATAAACTACAATGCATATCAATGTGAAATTCTATCATTTCTATGTGCAGAGTTCCTGAAAGATTCATAACAGGTGGGAGACTAAAGCACCTCAAGTAAACTCTTCCCTCCTATTCTATAGTCGTACCTCAAAAAACTTTTGAATTGAGTACTATATTAAACCACTAATGACTAATCAAATATATCTAAAAACTAAAATGAACTATTGGGCAGGCATAAGTTATACAAAGACAATCAACTTAGGGTTATATAATCATTTCAGATTAATTATTAATCTAGCACATTGTAGAAACAGACATATCTAATTAATCATTGCAATCCTGAATTCTGAATAATCATGAAGCATTGCCAAAACTCTGAACTGGTCAATATGTAAGAGTGGAGGGATTGCATTACCAGTAGCTGTTGGCATCATCTACACCAGGAAAACCAGTGACTCACTGCTGCCCGCTACCAGAACCATATGGCACATCGTGTGAATGCAACCGGAACTTAGTCCTCTCGTGCATCAACTTGATTGCTGACCCATAAGAAATCTTCCACACAATTGAAACCAACCTAATTAGACTTCAGCAATAAAGTTCCAGAATCTAAACACCACACAACAACAGTAATCAAAGCTTTCTTTTCAGAATACTCAAGTATGTTGTGTCTGCATTACTCTGTGTGTATTAACTCAAATCCGGAAAACATGATCTTTAAAATTCTTCGATACAAAGTGCATATCCATACAATTTTAACTAATTAACTAAACAGTGGAAACCCCCAATTATGGCAGGATGAAAGAAATTCAACTTTTATACAAATGAAATGTGGCTTTAACAACAACTTATTTTGCACTGTTTTAAAAAAAATTTTTATGTATTTACATGGTTTCAACAAGTGAAAAAACAATTCCTTGTTAATATAACTACATATCTAACAACAATAAGCCATCATTAACAACAAATCAACATATTTAACAACAATAATCTATCATTAACAACAATAATTCACCAATAAGCCAATCATTAACAACAAATCATTTGCACTGTTTTTAAATTTTTTTATGAAGTCATTAAAATTATTTTTTAAAAAAACACACATCAAATCAAGTTAATGAGTCCATATTTGAAAACAAAAAAAATTCAAGAAAGCAAAATTCAATGAATCACAAAGTTAAAGTAGAGGAGCTCACCAAGGTCGCCGGAATCTACTCGTCGCTGCTCAGAGGAGGCCGGCTGCTCACCAAGGTCGCTGGAAACAGAGGAGGCCGGCGTCGATCTATTGCTTCACGTCTGCTTTTGCGGCGAGAAGGAGAAGAGGTGGGAAGAGACGGAGGTCCACAGTCCACGGAGCTGCCACGCCGCTGGAGTCATACCGCCGTCGCCGCTGCCTGCTACGCCGATCTATTGGACTGTTGCTGCCCGTCTGCTGTTGGCGAGAAGGAGAAGAGGAGGGAAGAGACGGAGGTCCACGGCTGCTACGCCGCAGGAGTCATACCGCCGTCGCCACTCTGCAGCCTTCGTCGAGAAAGAGAGAGCACGGGAGGGCTGAGGTCTGGCCGCCATTGTCACCTGCTGCGCCGTCCACCGCCACGGGTGTTGGGATGCCGCTGGTGCTGCTCTGTGCTGCCGGCGGAGAAGGGAGAGAGGAAACGAGAGGGAGAAGGAGAGAAGCGGCTCCGTGCTGCGCCGTCCACCGCCGGTCTGCTGCAGTTCATTTTGGTGGAGTTCAGAGGAGAAGCGGCTGCGGCTGGAACCTAGGGTTAAGAACTAAAATGGAATAAAAAACCTTATAAAAACATAGGTTATAAGATTTAACGACGGATTCGCAAGTTTTAGCGATGGAATTTGAATCCGTCGCTACATTTATATTTAATAAATTTCTAGATTCATCCTTTAATACGCTAGCGACGGAATTTTAAATCCGTCGATAAATCTAGCGACGGATTTAAATTTCCGTCGCTATATTTGATTTTTCAAAAATTGCTCATTGAATTATCTAGCGACGGATTCCGATTCCGTCGCTAGCTTAGTGACGGATTTTGAGTCCGTCGCTAAACCTAGCGACGGATTTAAAATTCCGTCGCTAGAGTTTTATTTTTAAAAATAATTGCCCGTTCCATTAATTATCTAGCGACGGAGTTTTAAATCCGTCGCTAAATTAGCTACGGATTCAAATTTCCGTCGCTAGATTTTGTCAAAAAAAATTCGCGCTCATTATTCCCGGGTTTATTTTGCGTCTAAAAAATAAGCGCGAAATTTTTGATAAAAATCCGTCGCTAATCCGTCATTAATCCGTCGCAAGTTTATTCGCGAAATTTTACCGCTAAAATTAGCTACGGATTAACGACAAAATTTTTCCGTCGCAAAATTCCGTCACTAATCCGTCGCTAATCCGTTGCTAAATTTTAATTTTTTAAAAATAAGTAAATATGTCGCTAAACCGTCGCTAAACCGTCGTTAAATTAGCAACGGAATGATTCCGTCGCTAATTCCGTCGTTAAAAACGCGTTTTTTTGTAGTGTTACCATAATGAGATTAAAAATTAGTAATTCCTATTGTATTTTATATGTCTAATTCAGTAACTTAGGGGTCAGGTTGATTGAGTAGGAAGGACTCATATATCTTTAACCAAACTTTAAGTGTCTCACTCATTAGAGGGACACCTACAATTCAACAAGAATATTAGTCATTGAATTTCTGTTTGGGGTACACTCAAAAAAATATGTCTAGTACAGTTAATAATGTTTAACTCAAACTATTTACCATTTAAATTTTTAATATTTAATTTACGTATTATTTATAAATTACATTAAAATACAATTAAATACAAAACATTAAATTTAAAAATTATACAGAAAATATTTTTTAAAAATAAGCGTGAAAGAAAAAATTGATTTGACTCGTAAATAATAAATGAAGACGGATAAAGTAGTTTGAAGCAATTGGTAATAGATTACTAATACTAATACAATGGTCAGAGTGGAGGATTGACTCTTGGAGTTTTTTTTTTGTTTTTTTTTTTTTTTTTTTTTTTTTTTTTTTTTTTTTTTTTTTTTTTTTTTTTTTTTTTGAGTACTCTTGGAGTGCATTTAGTAGTTGTACGCCAAAAGAAAAAGAAAACCATAGAGAAGATGTATGACCGTGATGTGAAAATTAAACATTGAATATAAGATAAATGTAGTAAGGAAAAATAACATTTTTATTAAAAGATACTGGGTAGCTTATGGGTAGAGTACCCAGCTAAACACAATCATAGCACAATCAGAACATTTTTTTTTATAACCACTTAAGAATCTCTAGTTAGTGGTATGTTGTACGTAATTTCACCAACTACAAATAAATATTTACATGCATCGTCTTATTTTTTTTTTTCTTCATACAACTCCTGTTATATTAAATATGAATAATTTCATAGGATAAATTTCAAATTTAGTTATCAACTATTGTAGTATTGTTGCATTTAGTTTTTCTCTTTTCATTTTGTCACATTACATCATTGACTTTCATTTGTTTGAATTGCCACAATTAGTCTTCCTTTAAAAGTGTATTTAGATCTTATTATTATCTATTTAGTAGGTATAATTGATTTGGCATTTTAGTAAACTTTAGATGCTTATATAGATCTTATGTGTAAAAATTATCATTTAAAAAAATTATTTTTAAAATGAAAATGTAGCCACATAATATTTGAAGATAGCTTGTGAGTGTCTTCTTTGTTAGACGGTTGTGGTTGTTCGAAAAATACATACATAAGACAATCATGAAAAGAAAACAACTTTTAAAAAAATTTAAAAACAACCATGTCTTCAAGAGAAAAACAGTAAGGCGAAAACAACCCTAACCAGCTTAGTTTCAAAGGTCTAGATTTAGGCATCTTAAATTTGGACCTTTTTTCTTGATAGCCATGACGGTACTACTATCGAACGAAGATAGTTGTGGTTATTTCAGACTGAATTCATTGCCATAGTTGAAAGAAGTATACATGGATGTCTAATAAACACTAAATCAGTGGTAACCTACTGAATATGTAATACTGCGATTCAATTGTAAATTTTAACTAATTTAATGGGACACATTGAAACTTTTTTCAATTGCACATTAGCTCCATTTAAAGTGACGAATTTGAAACTTTTCTATATAAAATTTTACCTTTTAACAATAGGTGAAAACTCATGTTAATTGGAGTCCACGCAAGTCTACAGATAGCTTAATTAGCGTGTATTAATTACGCAAACGGAGCATTAAATGATTCATTTGACATTATTAAGATTTGAAATCAAAGAGCACTTATGGCGACACCGAAGTTTTTGTTTTGCAGAAATTAATATTCGTACCACATATAATAATGGTTTTATGTAATCTTACGAAACGACCAAACTAAGCTAACATAAATGATGGGACCAATTCATATGTATCACCATGCATGCATGCATCCCCATCACTTCTAATTCAGTGAATATTAAATGGATGTTCATCTTAATAAGTAATTCTTGAACTAAAGTTTACTTGGCCTCTTCTTGGAAACTTTCTTACTTTAATCCCGTGGGAATTAATTACATTTGGTGAGGGTATTAATTTCACATAATTAAACTTAATCAAAGTCAAAATATGTACTTCCACATCCTAATTTAGGTTTCGCTTTCCACTTAAATAGAGGGGATCACATAACCCATATATGCTAATCATTAATTACCTAGGTACCATACGCCATACCCCCTCGTGATGCTTCTTATTTTAAGTCTCAAAATATTTATTAATTTTTTTATTTTATCATAAGGACTTTTCTAGACCAACCAACTATAACTACAAACTGAGACTAATCATGCTCGTATTGTGACAGGTAAGATTTCAAGGGTGACAAACTCTTGAATTCCTCATTGAGTTCAAGATTAATTAGTGTTATTACCAAGTGTCCTAAATTGCTGAGTTAAAAAGATTTTTTTTTCCTTTTTTTTTTCAAAGAGAAATTTATTAATTATGACCTTACCCTCCACCAAGAAAATATGGAGCATATGGGTGCGTTTGATTAATGGGTTTACACACTAGGAATGATAATCAAAATCATATATAGTTAGCTAGTGTTTGTTTGACAACTTTTTAAAACACGGGATTTGACTGCTCCTCCAATTAAACACTTCATTCCCTAATTAAAAATGTATCATTCTACCTTATTGGTAATATGATTTTTAAGTTTGGATTAGTGATTTTATATTTTTGTTTTGATTTTTTTTGTTCATATTGGTGCTTTGGGTGTCATTATATTAGGATCAATTGCCTTGATTTTTTGTTTTTGTAATTTTAAAACCTTTATTCCCATTATAAGGTCATACATAGCCAAATATCAATATTGGTAATCATTCCAATTCCACCATACTACCAAATATGCAAAATATTTTCACCAAAACTCATACCATTATTAAGTATTTGATTCTAATTTCGATTCCGATTCCCATGTTTGAACCAAAAACACTAGTACATAACTTAATATATAGTGACAAGATATATTATTTTATTTTATAATAATATACAGCCTAACAGTATGAATTCAAAACATTTTAGCCTATAAGGATAATCTTTAACGACCAAATTGATGCATCATATCATATACTATACATCAAGAGAAAATTAATTAAACTATAAGAAAAGTCGTGATGAGAATACGGCTTTACTTTTGCTTGCAAGCATCACATAAATCTTTATAAGTTTCAAATTTGAGATAGACATTCAAATGACAATACCTACAAGTTAAATCGTTAATTATGAAATATGTGGTTTCATTCTTGAACTTTTATCCCAATAATATACAAAACTTTATCAAAATGCATGCCATGGCCCATGGAGACATTGTATTTCAATTCTAAAAAATAAACATTATACTTACACGAATACTAAGTCTTGTGTTATATTATTGTCAATTTATAGAATACATTGACTAAAAAATTATCATCCTTTAAATCTATACATAAATTTCTATTTCAAATACATTATACCTACATATTGAAGAATATAATATAATAATATCCTCAAGTACACGTGTTCAACTTCTACTAAGTATGTGTACTTAGTGTGATTAGGCTAAGTGTATGCATTATGCACCCTAAGGTGCAAAGTGTTTTTTTTTTTTTTTTTAATTCCCCTTTCTTCTAAATAGTTGATCTAGATTAGTTCAACGACTCAGATCTCACCCTATTTTTCATTACTTGAGAGTTCTTTCGCACGTGAACCTTCCCATATATATATGTGTGTGTGTGTTGGTCCACGCCCTTGAAAGTATAAGAGGAGATATGAAGATGAGTAGATGATGAAAACATGTGTTTACAGGTACCATTGGAAGCTTGAAATAGGAATATTATGAAGCACCATTGTACTATAAATAAATGTATATTATGAACCCTACTTTCCCAATTTCATCACAAAATAAAATTAGAGGAGGTTGAACTATATATTTAATAGTGAAGAAAATTTGAAACATGCATGTCAAGCTAATTAAAGTGCATCATGTATGCAAGTTCAAGTTGGTACCTATAAACACATGTTTTCTTCATCATCGAGATATCTCTTAATTTGTCACATGATTGTTATATACTTGTCAATTCTTTTACCTGCTCACATAGTTTAATTTTACCAGTATTATTATATTTATTTAATTTCATATATTTTATTTATATTGATATGACATACTTTGATTGATTTTTATTAAAAAATGTATAATCATTTTTTTAAAATACATTCTTAGTCATCAACTCCAAGCCTTCCGATCCGCTTTATATATGCAACGCCCCCCAAATGGTTAAGTTTGCTCTATGTTCTTCATCTACCTCATATAAAACTTGAGACTAATATTTTAACATTCTGATTATCTTGTGGTATTTCTTTTCCTTAAATTCG
>CM008342.1:40280432-40297586 GCA_002525835.2 Ipomoea batatas | reverse complement strand
ACGACGGAGCTGGTGAGAGGTGGCTATCGGGGTTTGGTTTTGGTCTGAAGTATAAACCAAGAAACAAGGATGAAAATTTGAAAAAAAATGGTTTTTTTGGTTGAGGGGGTTCGTTTTAGCTTGAAGAATAAAGAATTAACAAATATGATGTGGTGTTTAAGATAAGTTACCCAAAATAATCAACAACTATATTTTTTTGTTAAATTTAAGGCGGTTGTGTTTTCGAGAAAAATAATAATGATGGAGGTCACGGAGAGATGGAAGGAGAGAGAGACTGGAGAGCGGAGGGGTTTTGAGAAGGTCACATTGTGATGGATCAGAAAATCAGAATGAAACAGCAGCTATAGTCTCCGTGTCTCAGCAAGATGACAATGCCTGATGGAAAATGTCTATTTTGACCTTTGAGAAGATTGACTTTACGACAATCCCAACCAAGTTAGGTCAAGCTATTAACTACCAATCATAAGATTGTAAGTTACACTCTTAGCAAAAATTACCTATTGACCTTTTTGATTTGACCTGTTAGATATAACATAAACTGATTTACATTCTTGTAATCTCTTGTTGTTTGGGATCAGAAGACAATATTTACCCTATGCGCATTCTCAGATAGTTGTTATAAGTTTTCGTTTAAGTATAATATTTATGAAATTATATAATTAAGTGCAACATTGTATATACATGCGTGTATAAGATTGACCTCAGTTATTACAAGTTTAACATATGGTAGTTGAGTATTCAAGATATGTAAATTGATCATTCCTTTCTCATGATCATATTAGATGCTAGAGAATATTAGAATATGATACAGAAAAGTTACTATAGTGTAGTTTTATATTTTAGGTAGAAGGTTGGAGGGAGGGCAAAGTTGGAAGTAGGGGAGACATGAAAAATATGAAACAGAAACATTTGGTAAAAGGTTAAGAAAGAGTGTCTGAAAAGGTAACTTTGGAGTGGCTGCTAAGCGTTTAAAGTGTTGTCAAAAGGTTGAATAATTCCCATTCCCATACCCATACCCATAAGCACATGAGATGACAGACAGTCTCAAAAGCCTAAAAGGCTAAAACTGCACTCAAATTCTGATATGTTTTTGTTTTTGGTCGAAAAAAATTTATGCTACGGGTTTAATTTAAAAAGTGGTAATAAGATTAAATTTGTGAACTTTTGTTGTACAATAATTATATTTTAATTTTTACATACTTAGTAATTCGTTTTAAGTCAAATTTATTTTTTGTGACGAGGAAAATCAACATTCATTATTTAATGCTCTAATGGTGTACAACCAGCTCAATTTTAGAAAGTCAAATAAATCACTTTTGTAGAGAGACGAACTTGTAGTATTGTAGTTACCAATTCAATAGTTTAATCAACTTTGTTAGGGTTATCCCTAATTTTGATTTTTTTTTTCTTAACATCGTGTTATAATGTTAGAGCAACTACATTTGTAGCTTTTGCATACTAAAAAGTTTGAGGGGAGGTTTTTAACAAATGGGATATGTGATTTTTATTGGGTTTAATTTTTTATCCTGTAAGCATTGGTTTTTGGCCGGGCCCATTAATTGGGAATTAATTCGAAAAAAGCAGATAGCATATGCGTTTGGCGCACCTGCTCCGCCTAGCAAGCGCGTAAATACGTACTTATTATTTTTTTAAAAAAATTGTTGCCGGATTCTTTTCCTCTTCCCTCTACCCTCAAACCAATCCAAAAGTCTCACTAATGAGGTTTCTCTTATGTTATCAGGTAACAAGAGGCACCAACCGACCACGTACCTTGTGATTTGATAGTATTATTATTACTTTTTATAGAAATATTTAATGTTAAAACTTGATGTATAGTAACAATTATATAAATTTTAATAATTTAAAGCCAAACGTTGGTATCTAGCTTGTGACAATTTTATCCACATACACGTAAAGGGTTAATTTAAAAAATCTACTAACTATTGATTTTTTTAGAATTTTTATATTCAACCTGATTCTCTGCTTAGTGATTTTGATCCAAATTTAATCTTCTATAAGTAAATCTGGTTATGCGGTATCAATTATGCGGCAAATATTCAAAATTTATTGTTCTTGGTGTTAATTAAATCTTGTGTTTTGGTGTATTAATAATAAAAAAATATTGTGTTTTGGTGCGAAGATTCCTGATCAAGACACAACTAATTAAGTCTATTTATTGACTGTGAATCATATTTTTTTAAGAGAAAAAATATTTTGGAAATATATACTCCACTCCTTTTGATTCACCAATCAACATACAATAATATTTAATTACAGTTGACATGAAAAAAATAAAGCATGATTAATGTTATGGACTAAATTAAAGTTGTGTTAATTTATGAATTCACTGGCCTAATCAAATACAACTCCACAATCATGAAAGGAAAGGAAAGTTGTCATACTTATCTGTTTCATTCAGTGCCAAAGTATATATGATGTATGGACGGCTTTCTGATATGTAAAGATAATGGTGGCAATGTCGTATTGTTCATTCAATTCCAATGTTTAAACATAATAGGATAGACTATAGAGCATTATTTTTTGTCCACTTTTTTATTTGTGAACTGGAACTTGCAGTGACATAAGCATGCACCCATGTTACCACTTATATTGCTAGACACTAGAGACTAGAGATTTAATTTTCTCCATTAAGTTATCAATATGCTATTGTGATTGATGACTTTAATTTTATGGAAAAGAAAGCCAAAGACAAGGGAGATATTATAGGAATTTGGGTAGAGGTAGCAACACCTACTACTCTACAACATCAACCAAAATTAACGAGTCTAGGTTTTCAAGAGGAATCTGAAAATTTTGTAATCTTGAATGGGAGTGTTTGTGTGTGATCGCCATTTAATTTGCATGTGTCTTAGTTGAATTCTTTGTGGATGTGTCTAGCTAGACAATTTTATTCTCTCCCCATAAGCACTCTAATAGCTTCAAGTATATGAAAACAATAATATGATCGATATACCACACATATATAATGGTGTACTGCGTCATTTAAAATGTTACATCGATTGAGTCAGGTTAGGCTATCTTAGTCTGACTATTTAATTAAAAATATGAGTTGAGCTAACACAACTCACATTCTAATGTGGGTTATGTCAACACAACTAGCGAATTGTGGGCGTGGATCAGACCGATCAGCACAACACAACCTACTTGACATCACTATCTTACATTGTTACCATGTTTAACCTTCTAAACTATCACCAAGAAGTCACGTTTCAGTTTTATACAAAATCTTTTTTCTTAGTATAAGAGACATTTTTTTCGTGATTTTTAGCACAATCAAAAAATTTGTAGGCTGATTTTTTTAGTTTTGTTTTTACTTTTTTTTCTTTCCTAATTGTACTGAGAAAAATCACAAAAGTTTGCTACTAATAAGTAATAAGATTAGTCTTAGCCTATAAACATCAAAATTTCTATCCACACCCGTGTACATCATCACCCTATGCCTTATAGTACATTGAATTTCCGCCAAACACATAGGATATAGGATTAGGTGATAACTAATTAATTCTACGAAAAAAAACAATTAAATTAATTAAACCGAGTAGATATCTGTCAACAAAGGGGCCCTAATATAAAAAAAAATGCCAAATTGCTAACTGTTTGTGGTTGAATATTTCATTATCTTAGTGGAAGCTGTCATATATAGTTGGGCATGGCGTATGCGTTAAGGAAACTTAGCTTAACGGATTGACTTCATCAAAACTAGGTTTATTTATAGGATGATACGATAAGCTTTAGCCCCCAACAACAACTGCTCTAAAACAAGACAACTTAGCTTGCATTTTGCAACCTGTCTTTAGCCTCTAACCCACCACGTACTCCAATACACCAATCGTCTAATCAATTTAGTCCACAAAAAGTTATTATGATTTATGAAAACGGTGGTTGCTATGGAGTATGGACATTGTACGTTACGCCAGGTTGTTCGAGTTTTCAAATGAGTGTATGCATGCAGTGGGCCACCCATCCATATGATTGTGATTGTGATGTATGCGTTCAACCACACTCATCCATATACTCTTTAACTTAACATCACGAACCATTTTGCCTTTTCTGAGATTACTTCAATAATGACCATTTTCCTCAATCATCATCTCATCAACCTAATATCTTACACCCTAATTATGCTCTTCATTAATACCCTCGTCATTTAGTAATAATCATGTTTTCTCCCAACTAACTAATTAAGGATAAATAATATAACCTTCATTGTAACTTCACTCCATTGCTACAAAAGTAGTCTTTTTACGGTGTAATATTTTACAGTGAAGATGCTAAAAATTAATTTGTTTTTAGTAGATGATGGGAGCTGAGAGATAGATACCACCTTGGCATTTGCTTTGTCGTGTCCCAATAAGGAACATGAACATCGAGGAGAGTGATGGCAAATAAATATGGCGCTACCAACAATAATAACGTTAGTATGTACCTACCCCCTGCGTTTGGTTTTCTTGTTACGTTGCTGCTGTATGTGAATGTAGGGATGGACCATTCTTGTGGACCGTTACTACTCCCTTTTGCCTGCCTTAATTCAAAAGTCTCGAGCATAAATTGATTAACCTCCTTGTAATTATTTACTAGTTAAGAGATAACTTAGGCCGGATTTACCATTGTGTGATTCTATGTTAATTAGGTCACAAAATAAAATTTATCTGATCTAATACTCATTCTTGAATAGTGACTGTGGGTTTAAAACTGAGAGGATAAGGGGGGCCTACAGGGATGGAGAGTGAGCTGTGTATGCACATGGAGTGTAAATTAGAAAAGGAGTAATATTTGGATAGAGATGGTGCATGTGATGAATTATTATTATTATTATTAGCTCAGAATTCCACTACTTGCTTTACATACAGTAGAGGAAACCAGAATGGGCATGTGTCTTTGTCTGTCTTTCTGCATTTATAGTTCAATATTTATCTTTATTTGACTTCCAATCCATGCACTCACAACCCCACTAATAATATTCTTGGTTTTTTAGGCTCAACCTTAATGTCCTACGATATAATGTAAATGTCATCCTGCCCCAAATACTACATTATATTCCTTATTTAATGATGCGTCATTGTAATCAAGTTTTGTTTCTACTTTAATTATTAGGTAAATTATTTATTAACTCATGGCAATGTTGATTAATTCACGATAACTTTTTGTATGTTTAAATTTACTGGTAATGTCACACCATAAGCGAGTGATTTTAGCATTGGAACAAATACTTTTCTATATACAAGCAAAAATTAGGTGTTTGACAGTTTGACTGCCAGATTTTAACAAATAAACCCAAAAATAATGTAGTAAACCAATCTCAAATTAAAACCTATGAAAATAAATAGATGACATATAAAACTGAAGACTAGTCGTTAACAGATAATAACTAAAGAAATTATTGAGGATTAACTAAGTGACTCGTGATTTACCTCATTTAACGTCATTGGATATAAGAGTTTTAAAGACTTAAAGATTAATTTAGCGTAATTTGAAAAATTTAATATATCAAATAAATAAATAAATAATTGTGTTATAGCCCACTGAAGATGCCCATTGTAATATGGATAGATACTTGTCGGCCCATAAACTTGCCACCCTGTGTTCTAACTTCTAAAACTATGGAAAGACTAAGAAATCAATAGTTTTTTTAAAAAAAAATAAAATTCACGGGTCTTTCTCTGTCCATTTAACGGTTCAGGTACACCCACGTTCGCTCCGAGAGGCACGGGAACTGACCCGGGGGAAAAAAAATCAATAGTTATATCATGGACATATCATGTCTCAAGTGGATAAATTCACTTATTTTACACAATTCTCTGGTCATGCAGTTTCCTTGAACCTACGACATTGGATTTTGGAGACCTACGTTCTACCGAACTGAACTAAGAGCTAGCACAACAGGGTGGTGCCTTACCGCACCGCAGACGGACGTGCGGTAGTGTTCGTGGTGGTGCCATTTCCTCGCTGACCCATCATGCAAAAGGTACACCATTAGGTGCGTCGTCGTGGTGCCATTTACATATTGAATGCTTACAATTTTTGAATTGTAAACATTTAGTATGTAAATTATGAACATTCAGTATGTGAATTGTGTATTTTAGAGGTGGACCCGAATCCATAAAGTAATTTGCCCCTAAAAATTAACTGTTTATATATATGTGTACGTGTCAGTGTGCGTGAAACTATGAAAGAGCGTTTCGATATTACAATAAAATAATTATTTAAGATAATTTAAGAATAGTTAATTGAGTAAATTCCACCATTAGTTATGTCATTTTTAACTTTAGTATATTACATCCTTAATTTTCATTTTCTTGTCACAATTAATTTTTTTAAAATTTTATTATTCCACCATTTAATAAATATGATTAATATGTAATTTTATCATACTTTTGTTTAAAAGGTAAATCAGTTTAAGTTGTCGATGTAAAATACTTTTGTTTGTAGTTGGGATAACTAGTGATGGTAAAGACCTAATAGGCTTGTCCGAAGGACGAATTAATAGGTTTAGCTGACGAAATTAACAATACAAATCATGTCCTAAATAAGGATAAATGATTGATTTTTATATTTGACTTTTTATAATATTTTCATGCTGGCTATGTACCACACGCTCGAAGCGAGTGGTTATGGTCCTGATTTGATCACGTCTTCCACTCACCCACTGACCCAACCTCTTAGGCTCGGGTCAGACCATCTTAGACTGACTTTGAGATGAGTCTAGCCCATATTATTCTCCTTAACATTCATCCCAATCAGTTAGCTCTAGACATATTCTTATTATATCCATCAAATAGTCAGTATCATCACATCATTATCCCAAAATGAAGGCTCATAAAAACTAATTACCCCACCATGAGGGTGATACGAAATTAGAGTACCATTATCACTATGAAGGACCATAAATGCACCCATTATAAAAAGCCCACCAATGGGGCAGACCGAGGACCTAAAATGACGTGAATATCTTCATCATATGGCCCAAATATAAGCTATCAAGTGCTCTCAAATATCTTGCGAAAATATTTATGGTCCAAGTTCTCTATAATTCTATATTGGAAGGTTCAGATAAAAACATACTTCCATATAAAAAGCGATGATTAATCTTATCTATCTATTTAGGTAGGTTAACCGTTAAAGATTGCTGAAATATAAGGAAAAAAAATGATGAAGTTAGTTTTATAATATTGCAAAATTGAAAATGTGTATAATAATTTTAAAATTGACTCCATATTTTATTTAATTAAAATTTTCAATCGTTGATGAGTCCTAATGGGCGGCTAAAATAAAATCAACAAGTTAGTTGAGGCAGGAAATGAGAGAGATAGCAACAGAAAAAGACTGCCATTATTGGATTAGTGCTGGTCCTAATAATCAAGAGCAAGTGAGCAACCATTTTTTTTAAAATTTTATTTTATAAGGTTAAACGCCGGTAAGGCGTGAATTGGGTGAATTAATATTTTACTGTTTGTATCTATTGAGAATAGGTGGTAAATAGGTGTTTTAGATGGACTATTGGACTAATGTGAGTTTGGAGAAATAATTGGATTATTTTTAAAATTATCCATATTAATTAAGAATTAAATTAGGTGTATCGAAATCATTTATATGTATATATAAAGGGATATTTATTAAGGTTTTTTTTTATAGAATCAACGCGGATTAAATAATTGTATTAACAAAATAAATATTTTTTTCTCACTTACTAAATATGAGAAGTATGGGTATTTAAAAAAATTATTGAAATGTTTTCAAAAAAAAAAAAAATTATTGAAAAAAAAAAAACAAAACAAAAACCTAACTCCAATAAACCAACGTGCTTTAGTGACAGCCAAAACAAACCAAGACCATAGTGGCCGTCGACATACGACATCTCTGGCCTTTCTTCTTTTATATCTCCAATAATAATAGCCCCGTTTTCGTCACCATATATGTTTCCTAAATTCCTATCCACTATATAATAGTGAATAAAATTTACTCAATGATAAAAATAAAATAAAAGTATAAAACGAACTATAGAGTTATTATAAATGTTAAACTAGTATTTTCGCACGTGCGTTGCACGGAATGGATTTGCTATAATATTTTATAAATTATAAATCAAATATTATATAGCGCAATTGATTAAATTTGTTGGACCGATTATGTTTTCTGATGTTTTTCTTACTTGAATTAGAGCAAATAATTGTCCAATTACCCGTGCGATGCACAGATAAATTTTTTATTATATATTTAGATAATAAAAATAAAGATAAAATTAAAAAAAAAATAATATTGAACATGTAGATTTATTTGATTGTAAGATTAGTGCAAAAGTATTACTCAATTAATTGAATAATATATGACTTGTTTGTCTACAATTATCTTAAAAATATCAATACGTAATATGACTTATGAAATTATATTATTACTAAAATAAATATGAGAAAAATTAGAAATAATTTAATTATAATTATTATAAAAATAAATTTAACGACCAATGTTTAGTTTAATTATCATAATAATTATGAGACAATTATTAATAGTGAATTACACTAATATAGTCAATGCGTAGTATACGAATTGTATTGGAATTGTAGTATAGGAATTGTAGAATAGTAGTAGACTTCATTTTGTAGTATTGGATTTCGTGTTTTAATAGCAAATTTATTTGATACGAATTGTATTGGAATTGTAGTATAGGAATTGTATTGTTTTAATATTTTTCTATTGTTTATACGAATTGTATTGGAATTGTATTATATGAATTGTATTGTTTTAATATTATTCTATTATTTTAATTATTTTAATGTACAATATTTTGGGCGGGAAGGAAGATTTTGTTTTGGAGGATTTTGTTTTTATATATATAAAGATAAAGATTAGTAATTCTAGTCTAGAATTGTATTACGAATAGGAACGTAGGAAATAATATATTTTATTAGGAATTCTATTTTAATTTACAATTGTATTAGGGATAGGAATTGTATTACCATATTTTACAATATTACGCAAACCATAATATTATAGGTCTGTTTTGGGCGAGAAGTTAAAACTGAGGATATTATTTTTTATTAATAGTATAGATTGCATTGCAGAGAATTATATATACTGAATTACTACCATTAGTAATTCTAGTCTGGAATTGAATTATGAATAGGAACGTAGGAAAGAATATATTTTATTAGGAATTCTATGTTAATTTACAATTGTATTAGGAATAGGAATTGTATTACCATATTTTACAATATTACGAACACCAAAATATTATAGGTCTATTTTTGGCGGGAAGTTAAAACCGAGGATATTGTTTTTATTAATAGTATAGATTATAAATAGAAATATATGATACGCCTTTAATAATAAAGGACATTATTATTTTTTACATAAACTTTCAAAAATATATTAAATTTTATTTATAATTGAAGTAATATTTTATATATATTAGACTTGTTAGTATTACTTACAATTATCTTTATTTATTGTACATTTTTTTCAAGCGGTACGTAATAACTATGATAAAGACTTGTAATGATTTTTGTTTAATATCAGAGTTGTATACTTGTATAATATCAATAGGTAAAAGTACAAATAAATTCTATCATGCATCATTCGGTCATCTTACTTTACCAAAATTTAGTTTTAAATTTTAAACAAAAAATCAAAAAGATTTTCATATGCACAAGTTGAAATATAGATATATATATTTGTTAAAAATTTCAATTAATATTGTTTTTGAAATTCTTTGGAATGAAAAAAAAAAAACCTATTATAACTGCAATTATATTTCCCAAAAAAAAAAAAAACTGCAATTATGGATAATAGTTTGTTTGTTAGAAGTCATTATCATGTAAGGAAAAAAAATATTGTATTAAATTGATATATATCTATTATAGTTATTTACGTAAAAGGAAAAAATCACTACATTAAACTGATATCCATTTTAGTCATTACGAAAAAAACATTACATTAATTTGATAGCCATTATTTAACTTTTTAACATATGTTAAGATCAAGAATTGAGTAATTTTCAATAAATAAATAAAGGAATAAACCAGGAAACTAAATATAAGAGGTACAATGAAAGAAACACAAAGTATAATTTATCATTTTTCAAAAAAAAAAAAAGTATAATTTATCAATGCATGCAATTTATACTATCAACACATTTTGTATTCCAATTAAGGCTTAATGAAATTAGATATGATATATATATATATATATATATAGATTTTAACATATGTTAAGAGAATTGACATATGCGCGCGCGCACACACAAAAAAAAAAGAAGTAAATTTGAAAAAAAAAGAGAGAGGTTAATTTGAAAAATAAATATAAGAAGTACAACACACAAAAAGTATAATATATATACTACTACCACATTTTATATTCCGGTTAAATTTTAATAAGATTGAATATTATTATATTTGTCAGATTAGATTAGATAAGATAAATGTTAGATTAGATAAAGAAAATCTACCAATGCAATATATATGCTATCCAAATATAACATTTTGTCACAAATTATTACCAAGAATATCTTGTAATGTAAAATCATAACACGGGAACTAATAATCTATATATTGGTGACAAATAATTTTAAAATGCTATTTTTTAATCCTTAAATTATTATATTTTTTATCACTCAATTATATTATTATTTTTTGCTGCCATTCAATTGTTTAAGAAGTATTTTTTTTTTCTTGTCTTAGAGTTTTGTTAGAATTGAATGATAAAATTATTATTATTTTAATAATTTAAGGACGAAAAAGTAATACTGTCCCAAAAAAACAATGTGATAATTTTAGGATGAGCACGTCAACGAGTCATTTAATAAGCCTATCCTCATGGGTCATCGCCACTTCTCCTGTTCTCCAGGCCAGTTGCTGAGTATTCATTCCAAGTCGTCGTGTGTTTGTCGCATATGATTGAGAACACTGGAGAATTAACCAAGCAGCCCTTCCCACACTGAAACTAACCGTTGTTTATCGACAAAATCAAGAATAAGCTAAGATTAAGATTGCAAGAAACACGGAACCCTGAATCGTGGAGGCTACAAAGTACTAGTTGTTTCATGGGTCTGGACTGTGTTCTTCCTTACTATTTCAGCAGCATTATTGCTCTTCATTAGACAATCCGTCACCTGAAAACCACCAAAACCTCAATATCTCCGAAGTAAGAACCGTTACATTATTTTATTTTAGTTTGTACATTTCATTCTAATTTTCTTGGAATTCTTGGGTCATTACTTTATCCCATCCCACTTTTTTCAACTGCTAACGACAGTAATCAGTTAATTGCATCATCCTCTTTTGCCCTTCTCACCTTTTTTTTTTTTTTTNTTTTTTAGTAGATGATGGGAGAGATAGATACCACCTTGGCATTTGCTTTGTCGTGTCCCAATAAGGAACATGAACATCGAGGAGAGTGATGGCAAATAAATATGGCGCTACCAACAATAATAACGTTAGTATGTACCTACCCCTGCGTTTGGTTTTCTTGTTACGACGTTGCTGCTGTATGTACTATGTAGTGTAGGGATGGACCATTCTTGTGGACCGTTACTACTCCCTTTTGCCTGCCTTAATTCAAAAGTCTCGAGCACAACTCAACTGGTTAATCCTAATCAACTTAAAATAAATTTAACCACAAAATATATGATAAGTTTGAATCTTACCAAAGACTCAAAAAAAAATTATAGATGGGGCAATCTATCCGACCAAATTAGTCATGCTGTTAACTTGGTAATCGTTTAACTCTCAACAATAATGATTTATTGACCTTCTTAGTTTGAATTGGTCAGCTATATGCAACGTAATTTGGTCTATCTCCTTATAATTATTTACCAATTAAGGGATAACTTAGGCGGGATTTACTCTTGCATGATCTTATGTTAGTCAGGTCACAAAGTGAAATTTATCTAATACTTACTTTTGAGTAGTGGCTGTGGGTTTAAAACTCAGAGGATAAGGGGGGCCTACAGGGATGGAGAGTGAGCTGTGTATGCACATGGAGTGTAAATTATAAAAGGAGTAATATTTGGATAGAGATGGTGCATGTGATGAATTATTATTATTATTAGCTCAGAATTCCACTACTTGCTTTACATACAGTAGAGGAAACCAGAATGGGCATGTGTCTTTGTCTGTGTTTCTGCATTTATAGCTCAATATTTATCTTTATTTGACTTCCAATCCATGCACTCACAAGTCACAACCCCACTAATAATATTCTTGGTTTTTTAGGCTCAACCTTAATGTACTACTACGATATAATGTAAATGTCATCCTGCCCCAAATACTACATTATATTCCTTATTTATAATTTAATGATGCGTCATTGTAATCAAGTTTTGTTTCTACTTTAATTATTAGGTAAATTATTTATTAACTCATGGCAATGTTGATAAGTTCACGATAACTTTTTGTGTGTTTAAATTTACTGGTAATGTCACACCATAAGCGAGTGATTTTAGCATTGGAACAAATACTTTTCTATATACAAGCAAAAATTAGGTGTTTGACAGTTTGAGTGCCAGATTTTAACAAATAAACCCAAAAATAATGTAGTAAACCAATCTAAAATTAAAACCTAAGAAAATAAATAGATGACATATAAAACTGAAGAGTCGTTAACAGATAATAACTAAAGAAATTATTGAGGATTAACTAAGCGGCTCGCGATTTACCTCATTTAACATCTTTGGATAAGAGTTTTAAAGACTTAAGATTAATTTAGCGTAATTTGAGAAATTTAATATATCAAATAAATAAATAATTGTGTTATAGCCCATTGAAGTTGCCCATTGTAATATGGATAGCATGTTCATACAATTGTCCACCCAACCAAAATCCAGATACTTGTCGGCCCATAAACTTGCCAATCCTGGGTTCTAACTTCTAAATCTATGGAGAGACTAAAAATCAATAGTTATATCATGGACATATCATGTCTCAAGTGGATAAATTAGGAACTAAGAGCTGGCACAATTTGCCCCTAAAAATTAACTGTTTATATATATATATATATATGTGTGTGTGTCAGCACTCAGTGTGCGTGAAACTGTGAAAGAGCGTTTCGATATTACAATAAGATAATTTAAGAATAGTTAATTGAGTAAATTCCACCATTAGTTATGTCATTTTTAATTTTACTATATTACATCCTTAATTTTCATTTTCTTGTCACAATTAATCTTTTTAAAAATTTTATTATTCCATCATTTAATAAATATGATTAATTTGTAATTTTATCATACTTTTGTTTAAAAGGTAAATCAGTTTAAGTAGTTGTCGAGGTAAAATACTTTTGTTTGTAGAATTTGTTGCGTTGCAATATATATTCATGTGAGAATGTCCTTGCAAGATTGCATCATAAAATCACATTATACACGGGACATACTTGAGAATTGAAGATCCAAACCCAGCTTAATTGTTGTCTTGCCGGTGATGATCTATATACCAACTTGGGCTATGTAGTTTTAAAATTTTAAAAGTATTCAATCATAACATTTCTTCTTAAAATCTTTATAAATTTATTTTTCTTTTAAATATAAATAGTTAAAATCCATTATATATCTTCATACTTCTAAACTTTGCACCAAGTTATATATACTAATATTTTCATGTCCTAAATAAGGATAAATGATTGATTTTTATATTTGACTTTTTATAATATTTTCATGCTGGCTATGTACCACACGCTTGAAGCAAGTGGTTATGGTCCTGATTTGATCACGTCTTCCACTCACCCACTGACCCAACCTCTTAGGCTCGGGTCAGACCATCTTAGACGGACTTTGAGATCAGTATAGCCCATATTATTCTCCTTAACATTCATCCTAATCAGTTAGCTCTAGGCATATTCTTATTATATCCATCAAATAGTCATTATCATCACATCATTATCCCAAAATGAAGGCTCATAAAAACTAATTACCCCACCACGAGGGTGATACGAAATTAGAGTACCATTATCACTATGAAGGACCATAAATGCACTCTTCCTCCATTATAAAAAGCCCACCAATGGGGCAGACCGAGGACCTAAAATGACGTGAATATCTTCATCATATGGCCCAAATATAAGCTATCAAATGCTCTCAAATATCTTGCGAAAATATTTATGGTCCAAGTTCTCTATAATTCTATATTGGAAGGTTCAGATAAAAACATACTTCCATATAAAAAGCGATGATTAATCTTATCTATCTATTTAGGTAGGTTAACCGTTAAAGATTGCTGAAAAATAAGGAAAAAAAAATGATGAAGTTAGTTTTATAATATTGCAAAATTGAAAATGTGTATAATAATTTTAAAATTGACTCTATATTTTATTTAATTAAAATTTTCAATCGTTGATGAGTCCTAATGGGCGGCTAAAATAAAATCAACAAGTTAGTTGAGGCAGGAAATGAGAGAGATAGCAACAGAAAAAGACTGCCATTATTGGATTAGTGCTGGTCCTAACAATCAAGAGCAAGTGAGCAACCATTTTTTTTAATAAAAATTTAACTCTTAAAATTTTATTTTATAAGGCGGTTAAACACCGGTAAGGCGTGAATTGGGTGAATTAATATTTTACTGTTTGTATCTATTGAGCATAGGTGGTAAATAGGTGTTTTAGATGGACTATTGGACTAATATGAGTTTGAAGAAATAATTGGATTATTTTTAAACTTATCCATATTAATTAAGAATTAAATTAGGTATATCGAAATCATTTATATATATATAAAGGGATATTTATTAAGTTTTTTTTTTTTAGAATCAACGCGGATTAAATAATTGTATTAACAAAATAAATATTTTTTTCTCACTTACTAAATATGAGAAGTATGGGTATTTAAAAAAAATTATTGAAAAAAAAAAAACAAAAACCTAACTCCAATAAACCAACGTGCTTTAGTGACAGCCAAAACAAACCAAGACCATAGTGGCCGTAGACCTACGACATCTCTGGCCTTTCTTCTTTTATCTCCAATAATAATAGCCCCGTTTTCGACTTTTCGTCACCATATATGTTTCCTAAATTCCTATCCAATATATAATAGTGAATAAAATTTACTCAATGATAAAAATAAAATAAAACTATTTAGTTAAAATAAATGTTAAATTATAAATAGAATTATATGATACGCCTTTAATAATAAATGACATTATTTTTTTACATAAACTTTCAAAATTATATTAAATTTTATTTATAATTGTAAGTAATATTTATATATATATTAGAGTTGTTTGTATTACTTACAATTATCCTTATTTATTGAACATTTTTTTTTAAATGGTACGTAATAACTATGATAAATACTTGTAATGATTTTTGTTTAATATTAGAGTTGTATACTTGTATAGTATCAATAGGTAAAAGTACAAATAAATTCTATATATCAGGCATCGTCATTCGATCATCTTACTTTACCAAAATTTAGTTTTAAATTTTAAACAAAAAATCAAAAAGATTTTCATATGCACAATTCAAGTTGAAATATAGATATATCATATTTGTTAAAAATTTCAATTAATATTGTTTTTGAATTTCTTTGGAATGAAAGAAAAAAAAACTATTATAACTGCAATTATGGATAATAGTTTGTTTGTTAGAAGTCATTATCATGTAAGGAAAAAAAATATTGTATTAAATTTATATCTATTATAGTTATTTACGTAAAAGGAAAAATCACTACATTAAATTTATATCTATTTTAGTCATTTACTACAAGAAAAAAAACATTACATTAATCTGATAGCCATTATTTAATTTTTTAACATATGTTAAGATCGGGAATTAAGTAATTTTCAATAAATAAATAAAAGAGTAAATCAGAAAACTAAATATAAGATGTACAATGGAGGAAACACAAAGTATAATCAACCAATTCAATTTATACTATCAGCACATTTTGTATTCCAATTAAGGCTTAATGAAATTAGATATTATATATATATATNTATATATATATTTAGATAGATAGATAGATAGATAGGTTTTAACATATGTTAAGAGAATTGAATTATCCACACACAAAAAAAAAAGAAGGTAAATTTGAAAAATAAATATAAGAAATACAACACATAAAAAGTATAAGTTATCAATGCAATATATATACTCCTATAACACATTTTATATTCCGGTTAAGATTCAATACGATTGAATATTATTATATTTGTCAGATTAGATTAGATAAGATAAATGTTAGATTAGATAAAATACAAATGCAATATATATGCTATCCAAATATAACATTTTGTCACAAATTATTACAAAGAATATCTCGTAATGTAAAATCAAAGCACCGGAAAACTAATAATTTCTATATCGGTGACAAATAATTTTAAAACAATACTTTTTATCCTTAAATTATTATACTTTTTATCACTCAATTATATTATTATTTTTTGCTGCCATTCAATTGTTTAAGAAGTATTATTTTTTTTCTTGTCTTAGAGTTTTGTTAGAATTGAATGATAAAATTATTATTATTTTAATAATTAAAAGACGAAAAAAGGTAATATTTTCCCAAACTACAATGTGATAATATTTGGATGAGAACGTCAACGAGACATTTAATAAGCCTATCCTCATGGGTCATCGCCACTTCTCCTGTTCTCCAGGCTAGTTGCTGAGTATTCATTCCAAGTCGTCGAGTGTTTGTCACATATGATTGAGAAAACTGGAGAAACCAAGCAGCCCTTCCCACACTGAAACTAACCGTTGTTTATCGACAAAATCAAGAATAAGATTAAGATTGCAAGAAACACGGAACCCTGAATCGTAGAGGCTACAAAGTACTAGTTCTTTCATGGGTCTGGACTGTGTTCTTCCTTACTATTTCAGCACCATTATTGCTCTTCATTAGACAATCCGTCACTGAAAACCACCAAAACCTCAACCTCTCCGAAGTAAGCACCGTTACATTATTTTATTTTAGTTTGTACATTTCATTCTAACTTTCTTGGAATTCTTGGGTCATTACTTTATCCCATCCCACTTTTTTCAACTGCTAACGAGAGTAATCAGTTAATTGCATCATCCTCTTTTGCCCTTCTCACCTTTTTTTTTTTTTTTTGTTTTCTGAAAATGGAGAGGGCAGAAAGTGGGAATAGTTTGATAAGACAAATTGTCTCCCTTCGTTCCTAAACAAGAATTGTTGAAGAATCTTTGAAAACA
>CM008342.1:40255504-40276548 GCA_002525835.2 Ipomoea batatas | reverse complement strand
CTTTGAAATTGAATGGTTACCAGACTATTCAGAACTAATAAGAGCCCTTGATGTATATGGCTTTCTATTGGATGCACCTTCAAAGTCATCATCATCCATGGAACTTGACCATTTAGGTAAGTGACTACACTTTCAATTGATTTTCTTGTTTAGTAGGTAGTCAATATCCTGCACCCAAGTTGGCCAAGGTGGAATATCTGGTTCAATTTATCTCACTTCTAAGTGATCTGGTGTTCAATAGAAATATCTAGATACTCCAATTCTTTCAAAATAAAATCATGTATATTGTATTCTTAAATGGTTTGTCATAAATTGTTTGTCCTCCACAGATTCTGATTCTTCTGGTCCACCACAAAATATAAGGTCTTGGATAAAGTTTGTTTCTGTTATTTGCAAAGTAAGGTATGTAATGAAAAATTTAAGCACTTGCTGCTATATTTGTATTTCTGGCAGTCTGAACAATTTTATTGATCTGAAAATATTATTTTTTACTCGTATTTGTTAAGGTATTTAATGAAAAATTCAAGTATTGATCAAACTGTTAAAATTTTAAGGTTGAATTAGCATGTGATATTCAGTTTTTGTTAATGCAGGAACATATGTTCAGTCTTCTCAACTGAAGAGGTAGAAGACCTGATAGTAGTGATGATCTGTATGTTTATGGATCGTCAACTTCTTGGCCTTGTCCTAATCTTGGATGAGTGTCTTCACTCGCTTATTAGCTTTTTTAGTGACAGTGAATTTGATGTCAGCTGTGTCAAAATAGCTAAGTCCCTCACCTGCAGGTTTGCTTTTTGTGTAGTTTTCTACTCCATACATTTTGTCTAATCAAAGAAGACTCCTTTTCCTCCTTTTGGCGTTCTTTTCCTTTCCTTTCCTTTTTCCATTACATCTTTGCTTAATTGCAGACTGGCTACTGATATCTCTTGCCTGAGAGCTGTGGATAGCATTTCAGCGCTTGATGCTAGTAGTAAGCGTTTAAAAAGTGCAGTAGCCTTTGAGTTTCTTGTAGCATGTTTTGATAGTAAGGTACTTTGTCTTATCTTGCTACTTTTTCTTTTTTTTTTTGCTAATTGTCATTTATTATTTAGTCTTTTGTTGTCACGTTCAGTAAACTTTATTTATAAAAAAAAAAAAAGAATTGTCATAAGAATAAGGTGTAACAGGGAAGCATGAAGTAGAAATTTAGTGATTTCATTTATTTATTTTTTCTCAATTCCTCCTATGAGAAACTGTCATCTTAACTGAGCCAAAACATTATTAAGCTTTTGTGAGTTATAGATTGATCGCATGGTGAACAGCATGATGACATTGCTTACTTGTACGGTGATACAAATTCTGATTGCACATTTATGCAACTTCCTTGTAGGTATCTGATGCAGAAGGGATCTTAAAATCTATAATTTCTATTAATCTGAGAGATGAGAGTTATGATCTTCAGAAAATGTATATATACCTGATATTGGTAGAAAACTGGCTTTACTGTGACCCAATGCTAAAAGACAATCCCGAACTAATTGAGATGTGGGCAGTATGTCTACGGAACTGCACCTTCCAAATCAGCAGCACAGATTTGAGGTCTTATGCTTTAAAGGTAGATCGCTAAGGCTCCCTTTTATTGAATTTTGGATTGGCTGATGACACGGGGTGCTTCAATTTTGCAGGTGAGGAGTAAGGCTTCATATCTTTCTCAGGGCAATACCAAAAAATGGTAACCCTGCTGTCCAAGTACCAGATGGTTGGGTACTTGGGTTATTCACAGATTTCTCCTTTTTGTTTTGCAATTTCCGGAATGAAATGGAAATTCAGTGCAGAAATTTGTATTCGGCTTTTGAGTTTTGACGGAAAATCAATATGATGTAGAATCAACCTGACAAGGCTCAATATGATTTTTGATGTATATGGTCCGAAACACTGATTTTCAAATCATATCTATGTTAAAAAAATATTACCCTGTATCAGAATGAATCTTATAATCTCAAGTTTAAAGTTGCCTCGACTCTTGTGTAGGACAAAATGTAATGTATATATATAAACAAATGTTATATTATCAACTCTCAAGAGTACTAATTGATGAGTAAATTTATAAAAATATTAAATTTTTTAGTAAAAATATTACTCAAATGGTATGAGATAGTTTTATACCTAACTAATTGATATGCAATTGTGTGTAACGAGGAACAAATAAATATTAGTACCTTTGATACATTAATCAGTCAATAATATGCATTTTTGTTATCTGTTTGTATTTTTTTTTAAACACGCGTTTGTATTAATTTAATTAATTGAACAAAAGAGATAGAAAGAAAAAGGGAAGTAGGTGGTAGAATAATTTATTTCCAAAAAAAAAAAAGGTGGTAGAATAATTTTGGAAAAGCCAAATGGTAAGAGTTAGGCCTAAACGGCTATTATGGAATTTGAAAATCAGGCTGGGATACTGGGCTGATTTGCTTCGGATAGCCGTTGGACATCCGAACCTAATGACCATCTCTTTAGCAGAGCCTCTCTTCTATTCCTCTTTTGGCATCTGGCATTTACATTTTTCCCCTTTTTGACTTTTGCTGCTTTTAATTTCATCTTCTATCTTCTTCGCCGCTACCCACCCACACCCTCATGGGGTTAGAAAGCTGATTCTTTTGTAGATTAACCCATTTACGGCATTTAGGTTTCTTGAATCTGGGAATTGAATGCCATTTAGCAGAATGAAAGGGAACAAAATGGCAAAACGGTCTTCTTTTGGAAGCATTGTGAGGAAGAGGCTCTCAGACGTCACAAACTCTCTGCCGCAACCCAAATCCCCTATCCATCTCCAAAATGATGCTTCTTCGGCTAAGGACTACATCGATTATCTTGTAAAGGTACTACCTTTCTACTCTATTTTCTTCACTTCAACACCAATTGTACTGATTGAATGAAAAAAAAATACTTCTTTTTCTAGTCTGTTGATTCTTTCTTGTTCTGGGTGCTTGAAATAGGAAAACATGGCATTGGTGAAACTCATTCAAGACAAAAAGTACGCTCTATGTTCGTTTCTCTTTAAAAAAATTCGTATTCTTTGTTTCAAATTTTCTTTTTAAACCAAATTCTTGAACTTCATTTACAGAAAGATAATAGAATTGAGCGCAAATGAACTTAAGAAACTGAGGGTTAATCTTCAGAAAATGCAGCTGCAGAACTGGCATCTTGCTCAATCAAACAGTCATATGCTGGCGGTTGGTTTTTGCACACTTGTCAACTCATTCTGAGATTATGTCTTAAATAAAATAACCACAATCTTGTTGATGATTTGTATGAAATGTTTTTCTTGCAGGAGCTCAACTTGAATAAAGAAAAGGTAAGCTTTTTTTGAAATGGGAATAAATTAAACAACTTTAGTTTTGATTATCTAGGCAGCCTGGCCTGGCCTTTTGTTGTGTGCTCTTGTTCCTTTCTAATTTCTGTTGCTCAACTCAGTTAAAGTCTCTTCAACATGAGATTGCTTGCAAGGAAGCTCTATTCAAAGCAAAGAGTCTGGAAGTAAAGGTAAAGTTTTAGCTTGAATTCAATACTGTCTAGGGTTTCTGTTATGCTTTTCACTACAAATGCTTACTTGGCTAATCACTGATATGTAATGTGTTATTGCAGGAACAAGAAAGTATCAGTGGTACTATGAATGAGAGGAAGGTATGTCGGCTCGAAAGACTATTTCATTTGTGTTCTGTCATTGTGCAAAACTATTCACTTTTGCCACTTCTGTTAACCATTGTCTTTTATCCAGGATGGGGAAGCTGCAGAAGGGAATTCCCTACCAAATGCAGAGAGCAAACCGAGTAAAAGCAACAGGCAGCTTCGTGCCAGAAGATGTCGATGTAATATTTCTTGCTGACTACTTTGATTCTAGTTATATATATATTGTCTCTAAATTCTGAACCTTAAAGGTATGACCTTTTCAGCTATGAGCCATTCAACTGCCTCACCAGAAGCTGCAAAAGAAGAAGCTGCTGAAAAACGGTTAGTTCAATTGCTATGCATTGATGAGGATTCTTCAGTTTTTCCTAATTTTTTTTTATTTCTCTCAACAGCATTATAAGAGTTACTCATATAGTGATCATATTATATCTCTAGTCCTTGCATATATTAGTAGTACTCGAAAAAAAAAATTGTGTTTATTGCATTTCTTATGTACAATTGGAGTAAATAAATTCAGGCGCCGTTTAAGGAGGCAATCAGCTAGTTCTAGAATGCTGCAGCAGCAACAGGAACCAGTTGAGGACTTGTTTGAGTTGGAAGATATTACAAAGCAAATTGTCGATGATCCAAATGCTCCTTTGCATTCTTGTTCTGCCAATGCAGAAAAGGATGGTTCTGGAGTTGTAGGTCAAGCATCAAACAGAACTTCTATTGGAAGGCCATTGAGGAAAGCAGCTGAGAAGGTTCAGTCCTACAAAGAAATTCCCATTAATATCAAAATGAGAAGAGCAGATTAAGATCTTCTCTGTTTTAGCATACTGGTTTGTGTTAGTAGTTTTTAGTGCATGCTGGTTTCTGCTGTATAATCTTCTTCCTCCTCTTTGTAGAATCACATTCTTGTGAACTCTCAGAAGAACAGCTATTTATTTTTGTTGTGAAAGAAGAGATGTTTTTGTTTTCACCTGCTCAGTCCATAATTCTAGATCAAGCCCAAGTGTATAATTTGTAAGGTCATAAGATTGGGCTTCTGTCTGTTTGGACTGCTCTTTTTGATAAGCAACTCTCAACTTCTTAGGTCTTACATAGAGAAAACTTTTCAACTCTAGCTAGGAGAAACTGGGAAGAGATAGGCTGTTCTTTTTATTTATAGAATAAACTTATTATTAACTCAATGGGTAGCTCAAGCGGCAAATGAGCTCGGACTTTTTTCAGAGCAAGTTAAACGGACTGAGAAAGAATCGGAACATCTCGTGAATTTACTAAAAAAAAAAAAAAATCGAGTTTCATTTAACTTAACTAAATGTCTTGAGTGTATACCTTAAAAATATATGTTAGTTAAAAGTCACGATGTAATATTTTACCACCCTTGAAGTCGGAATACTCACAATATTAGCTCTTGAGAGACTCCATCACGAATTGGACTTTATACTACACATTATGCATGAACTATGACAATTGTTACTCTATTTACAAAATATCACAACACTTCTAATTTATAATAGTCCATATTTTTACTTAATTTGTCATTGTAAATGTAAAATTTTTCATCATTAAAATGGGAACAGTTAATTTACTACATAATTTTAAAAGTCAAAAAGTAACTAATATGCTTATAAATGTGAAAATTTTGTTGCCAATATACACTTAGAAGTCTTTATATATATAATGGATCAAATGGGGACAGATTTTCGTGCGGCATTATTTCTGTAAAATTAAGAATCAATGCAAGATAAGGAAATAAAAACATATTTAAGCTCAAAAACATTTTTTTGGGAGATAATGAAGAAAATGCGTGATCACTACTTAAAAGTATGCAATGAATTTGACTAAAAATATATTAACAAAAATTAAACATATGACTTTTTAATATAAAAATTATGTTTCACTTACTCGATCACAACCCAAAACACTTTTGCTCCATTAGAATGATAGCTCATAATTGTACATTATATATTGATGATCCCACACATTGTCACAACACTCAATGAAGCTCATTGCACTTGGCTCTAAAGGAATCAACTATATCTAGTTCTTATATGCTGCAACTAAAACAATCACAAAAAGACAATTATATCAACACAACAAATAAATTAATAAATATAGGGCCCTATAATTCTCGTCCAATTATATAACTACTTTATTTATTTATTTATAAAAAATTCGTCCTCCACAGCTCCAATCCGTGCCAGATTTTTTATTTTTAAATATAAAAGATACAAAATGTATTAAGCAAATCTAAGCCACATTACACCAGCAAGATTTGTAAAATGAATGGTTCTCAGTTTAGCCAAAAGCTCAGAGAGCATATGAAATCCAAGAGATACCCACATTATTGCTAATAATCTAATCAAGTCAAGTGTACAATTATTAGCTTTTTTACTCATTCTTCCGTGACATATTTTGATTAATTAAAAATGAATTATTTTAATTTATTATTTTTTACAAAATTAATTAAAATATATAATAAGAATTTCATTCTTAGCAAATACACATATAATTTTTACCTATTTTAAAGACAATATATACAACAGGTTGGGAATCCTCCACCGCCTGATTTGACATGAGAAGAGATGATATAAAACAAGTGATAATAGATGATTAGTGTTGAGTAAATTAAAAGTGAAAAGGGTAGGCACTCAATTGCACCTAATGGTGGCTGTGCAACTAAATTAAAGCGTGTACATTTTGTCTAAGTGAATCCTTATCAATGGAGTTTTTTCACGGTAACAGATGAGTTTTTGTAATGTGATTAAGAAAGAGAAAGTGGAAAGAGAAGAAAAAAAAAAAAACAAAACAAAAATAGTTTTAAAAAAATAAAAAAATACTTTTAATATATAATAAAAAATTTATCCATGCATCGCACGGGTAATTGAACAATTATTTCCTCTAACTCAATGAATGAAAACATTAGAAAACATAATCGATCCAACAAATTTCATCAATTGCGCTATATTATATTCGATGTTATAATTTATATAATTTTACATCGATCCAAATATTCTTCAAATATTATAATAAATATATTCCGTACAACACCCGTACAAAAATACTAGTATTAATAACAATATATGAAACATAATTAAGTTGATAAACTAATTCAAACAGAAAACATATTATAGATATGTAAAGGAAGATGAATGCTTGCTACTAGATTCAAACCCTCGCCAAATTTTTACTAAAAACGCACCTTATCCAACTCTGCTAACTGATCATTTGTTTACTCTTATCTGTTTTATATATTTATATCTAAGTATGTACTATACATATATATATACAAGGGCTATATGGGGGTGGGGATGGGGGTGGGGTGAGTGGGGGCAGCTGCCCCCATGCTGGATCCGCCCGTGCATGCGTTCATATAAAAGTGTAGACAAAAAACTTATGAAATGAAGTAAAAATTGAGATTATAAAATTGAAGTCCACCAATTATTTTTTTGATAATAAAATTAATTTTACGACAATTCACATGGATCGATGTGAATGTGAATATCCTTGTCGTATTCCCAAATAAAAATATGTTGAAGGGTGAGGAGCTATAGAGCAGGCTATGGAATGAAACCCTATTTGGGAAAACCAACCTTTCATCTCATCTCCTATATATGTAGTGACTGAGTGAGCACTGAGCAGCCCTAACAAGTCACAAATCACACCATCTCTCATCACATGCACAACACTAGATATGGGGGCATTGTTAATAGTGCCGGCCGGGTGACTACATAGAAAAAAATTAAAATAAAAATGAAAATTATATTTACTTTCATTTTTTATTGTCATACTTAAAATTTTTTTATGTATACACTTTTTTTTTTAAAAAAATTAATGTGATAAAAAATCAATTAAAAGTGGGAAAATAAAAATTGAAAATATATGTATGAATTAAATCCTTAAAATAACAGAACACAAAAGGTTTCACAAAAAAAGGTTCCATCAATCACAGCTTAGACAACCAAAACCGCGTTCTGTCACTTCACCCATCATTTCCACTTACTACTAACTCCTCCTTTTCACATCTCCCCATATCCCTCTCTCTATTCATTCTTTAATATATCTAATTTTAATACCAAATTCAAGAATTTAAAGTATGTGTTTTATTTTAATTAAAAATTTAAATTATTTATTTATGTTTATATATTATATTTTAAACTTGTAATGAGCCATAAAATTATCTTTAACCTAAAAAATAATTAAATTTAATGTTTTAAAAAACTTTTATAGAGTCAGTCAGTACTCAATACAATAATATATTATAGTATCAATATTACTAATATTAATTTTTAATAATACCCAATACTCATTTATTTTTTAAGAAATATCCTTAAATATTTATACTTTGTAGCAATTATTTTTTGTTTTGTTTTTTTACTTTTTACCAAGTAGGGCTCTGCTACTTGCCTACTTGGGATTCCTATTTGGGAACTGACCTGACAACAGACAACTGACTAATGACTATGATACGGGCTTCGGGCCGTTGTGATTGGGCCCCATTCTCTTCTTCCAATGGATTTTTCTCCCTCCTTTTCTGTAGGCCCCACAAACGACACCAAGGCCCCACACGCTTAATCACTCTACTACTCTACTCTAATCTGGATTAGGGAGTTGCTTACTAGGGGAGGCCTTTCAACAATATTCTAGTTACAAATATTATATTATTATTTCTTTCAAAAAATATTATATTATTACTATTTACAATAAAATTCTTAAATATTTAAATTAATGTTGTTGGAACAAGATTTACAATGTTATACATGTTTACTTACAACTTACTAATCTAATAACATGTGAAAATTCATAAGTAAAAAAAGTTCTCTTATTTTTTTAATTCCTTATTTTTATCACTTATCCGTTCTTTGTTATTTATTAGACGATATTTTTAAATAATAATACAGTAGTATTATTATCTTGATACATTTAATAATTAAAAGATTTAAGATTGAACTTGATATTTTATGTAAAAATAATAATTTATATTGTGAAATTATGAGATTTAATTTTCTCTTTTCATGTAATTAACTTCACAAGCAATGTATGATGCTTCCCAATCATACATTTTTTTAAGCTAAATGACAATATAATGTAGCTTTCGTACATCGATGAATTAAACTTAAACTGCAAGATAAGCATATGAAATGAGTTGCTAATGGTGGGGTTTTGCTACTCATGTTAACTTGTTAAGTATCAATTATCTGTCTGTACAATAAACTAATAAATTAAAGGTAATTACTGTAATCTGTAAGATACTAATGCTGGTTAAAGCAACTATCTAATTACTTTTTATACTTTAATAAAATATATTTAAAAAATATATACTACATTATAAAGGATCATGAATGTTTAAAAAAAAACAATTTTTAATTAAAAAAAATAAATTATATACTACTAACATTATAAGGATAAAAATTATATAACTAAAATTATATACCATATAAATAAATTTTTATGTGATACCACATAAATAATTAGAACATTTTTCCTTAAGTATACAAAAACATATATTATTAATAAGTAATTTCACACTCTTATCATTGTCATATAGTATAGCCACATCAACATATATTTAACAATCTATTCAAAAGCGTAGTCATTTTATTTAATTATTATATTTTTATTATTACAGGAACTAACGTCCATACAAATAGTATTTTCTTCCATTATTATATTATACTCCGTATTAATTTTGAAATCACTGTATTATTAAGAACAATGTTAAGTCATTGTAGAACTTTCCAATAACAACTTATAATATATTATGTTGCTCTCTTGGGTCTTGATATTACAATTTAACTTTATATTTGACTCCTTCAACTTTTTATGGTCCTAATATTCTTTTTTTTTCTTTTTTTTAAAGATAGGAAAAAGTTAGCGGTGTGCCAATATATTTAAAACATAAATATAAACACGTAAATATTTTCTCGATTAAATTTGTCACATATGATTTTTTTTAGTATAATTTACCTCTTCTATGTGGTTTACATGTTATTATGTCAGAACATGATTATCTTGTGCATACAGTAGTAGTTGCGAGTTTCTTTGTAACCCAACAAAATAAAATGTTGGCCCTTAATTTTATAAATTTCGAGTTGACAACAACTAGATTTCTAATATCTTAAGGTTATCCTCAATTTTGCATTTCACTCACTTTCAAGATGATATGAAATGCATTTTAATTTTTCTTTTATATTTCATTTTATTGGCCTATTTGGCTTGCAAGCTTGTAAGCCTATAAGTTATAGGCTATAACCTTTTGATTTTTATTTTTTAATTAATTATTTATTATTTTATTATTACTTTATTACTCTATATTATATTTATAATATAATATGAATATGAAATTGACATTATTTTTAAAAGTGAGAGAGAATTGCATGAATAAGAATAATTGAAGGTAGAATTTAAAAATTTTATATCTAAGAAGAAATAGGGTTTGTTTTTAAGAAAAAATTTCCCTCCATCACCTCTTTGATTGTGACTATTGCGCAAGTTTTCGAGAAATTGTCCCTTTCACCTTATTTTTTAGGTGAACTCCACTTCACGTCCAAATTAAAGAATTTCTAATGGAAAAATGTATTGATATTTTTTTCTTGTGTATGTTTTTTTTAAATAAATAATTTTCCACGAGCCAGACTGGGTTTTTGATTGGTCAATTGAAAGCCTAACCCTTTTCCATCTACAAAGACTTTTTTGCAGCTCCTTTTTCTGACCATTTTTATTGACTCCATAAATAAAAACAAAAAATTTCCAAAGAAAAAAAAATAGGAGTTGCGGAGAAAAAATATAAAATTAATAAATGTATTCTTCACTCCTAGAAAAAAAAAACTTCAGTTACATATTCTCTTATTTTATTAGAGAAAAAAATTGGATACATTATGTAACCCTTTTTTTTTTTTATTGAATATAATATTATTATATCTTAAGAAATTATGGAAATTAAAGACGCGTATACGTATATGTAGGGGTTTTAAGAAGCAGCCATTGTAGTTGTGCACATGCTACTACTTCTCCAGTTAACTATGATAGCAATATAGCATTCGGTGATGTTACCAATTTTTCCTTTTCTTTGAAAATTTAAATCCAATTTCCAACCAAATTCTTTGTCTCGTTTGAGCGGAAGAGAATGAGCAAACACACCAAACCCTGGTAAAGCTAGTCACACATCGTGCAATTCATGTTCAATAATTTACATCAATTCACACATACATATAATTCATGTACGATATATATGATAATACTTGAAAAATATATGAATAATATAATTTATACAAATTTAATCCTTACATTTTGGATCGTGAGTATAATTGGTATATTATTAGTACAATTTTAGACACACGAGTAACATGCATGTGTGTAACTCATGTACAATTTGTATTCAACATATATAGGTTGGTGTGATAACGTAAATTAAATCGGAATGAGGCTAGAGTTACATAATATATGAAAATAGGGATTAGGATATGTGAATAATGTAATAGTGAATCACGCACAAACTGATAACATATTATAACTCGCTTGCTCAATCTAAAAGGTATTTATATGGTAATTGCTTACCAGCAACATGATTACTAGTAGCAAGTGGTGTTTGACATGGTGCGCTCCCGTTAGCATAAGAGGGGAGTCGACTCATGGTTCCTAACAAGCATAGCCTATCGCATCACAAGATCCTACACGTCCCGATATATCCTTTTGACGAGTTGGTCCGCCAAAAATACCATGCATTGCACTTGGATTCTTAGGTATATTTCTATATTATTGAGCCAGTAGAATTATTTTATAATCTCATCACATGCATGTAAGTAAACAACTCACCATTTAAAATATTCTTGCAATACATATACGATATAATAAACTTTGTAATTTAATCACATAGTTATATTTTAATTATACTTAGAAAGATTGCTACTCATTTACTTTTATTAGTAAATTTCTCTCCATCTAGAATAGGTTAGTCCACTTATGTGTGCTTTATTTTATGGATAATAAGATTTGAGTAAACAGTTGTTCATTTTTAAATTTTTTTATTTGATCTAAAATAACTATAACATAAATCACATTAAAATAATACATGATTTAACTATATATTCATGTGAATATATATATATTCACATGAATTCATGCAAAAGATATATTAAATAAGGAGAAAACATTTTGACGACCAAGTCTTACCCTCTTCTGGAAAGAAGAATTAGCAAACAATATTAATTCCAATAATGAGTTAATTCCATTTTTGGTCATAGATTTATAGGTGGTAGTCCACTTTTAGTCATTTTTTATTAAAACATTCACATTTGGTCCTAGTATTATTGTGGCATGACCATTTTTTGTCCTCCTTCAACAAAATCGTTAAAATGACGTTAAATACAAAGGCATTTTGATCTTTTTTTTTACAATGTAAGTTGATCCGCTATATTTATTTTTACTTTTTTGAAAAAAATCCCTATTTGAAGACCGAAATGCCCTTGCATTTATGAGAATTTTAACGATTTTGTTGATAAAGGACCAAAAATGGTCATGCCACAATAATACTAGGACCAAAATGGGATGTTTTGAAAAAAAAGGACTAAAAGTGGAATGACGCCTATAAATTTAGGACCAAAAATGGAATTAACTCTTCCAATAATTATTAAAATTTATACTAGGGGTCAATTCTAGACAAGTTGATCGAACATTTGACTTGTAATTACAATGTTCCAAATTCGATTATTAGTTTCTAGTGGAGTGAATTATTGGTCTTCTTAATTTGAATTGATCAGTTATGAGCAACTTATACTGATTTATCTCATTATTGTAATCTCTTATTAAATTGACTAGCTAGGGTCACGTGCACACCCTCAATTAATAACTGTGATATTTCTCATCATAAAAAAAAAATTATACCCAACAGAATAATTCCAGCTTACAATAAACTCTAAACACAACATGACGGATCAACTACGACACACTATTCTTAATAAACAACATTTTTTTAAGTAAAAGGAAACAAAAGAGTTCTCTCGGACACTTAACCAAAAAGTATAAAACAATCTCACCTAATTCCCATTATAGTATACTTTAATACGACTTTTAAGTGTTATGGTAGTCGTTGATGCCAATCTACTCGTCTACCATATTCTTCTTTTTTTTTTTTTTATTTTAAATTTTTATAAAAAGACTATGAAGGACTAAATTATTTTATTACCTTTAGAAATATAAGCGCGTATATCTAAATTTAAATTTTAAAATTACATAAACATCACTAATGATAAGATTCAAAATGAATAGAAAATATATTAACTGGTGTATGTAATCAGTTCTAATGATAAATTGCGCAATTGTGCTTACTTTCTTAATTGCAACTAATAAACTGTTTCTTTTGTCTCATTGTTAATGAGATTTCATCGTGACCGAGTTCACCATAAACCAAGTAGAGAAATACAGAATGGGCTAATAAATTCATCATTAATTATTTTTGTTGTCATTATCTCCTAGTTTTACTTTTTCCTAGAAGACACTTATATACACAAAGTATTATCACCAAATTTTATAAATTCATCAATATTTATCAAATAAATTCACATATAAAATATAAACAACAAAAATCATATTAATAATACGTATGAAGTGGATTCAAACTTGAATTTTTAATTTAAATAATATATTTTAAATATTGTCAATTGGATCACATGCGAGGGAGAAAAAGTATAAACTATCTAAAATAGTAGGAAGGGGTCAACAAAAGTTAGGGAGAATTGTACGATGTATGTAGAAAATGTGGCCAAATGTTTGGGAGAACTTGTAAATAATAGATGCAATGGCACTTCGTTAAAATGACACATGATAAAATATGTACTATAGGCTCGAAGTGGTGTACCATGTATGCAAAACCCCTTCTTTACTTAATATATATACTTTAGAAGGTTAATTCTTTATTTACTTACCTCTTGACTATGGCTTGACCGAAATAAAAATGTTGAGTGAATGAATGATAGTGCCTCTTTCAAATAGAGCTTTTAGAGTTTAAGATAAGGAAATAATATTTAAAGAGTTTCATATAATCATCACCCCAGACACCACTCCGGTGCTAACTACTTTTCACATAGTGCAATTCTGGGTACAAGTTTTGGACCTCCTTACGGGTTTGAGACAATAGACAATATAATCATCGAGCAAATAGGCAACTATGTGGGTTCTTTTGTCAGCAGTGATCTCAAACAATTTTGGCGGTTCTTGGAAGGGGTATATCCGAACAAGAGTTGCCCTGGATGTGAACAGTCTAGTCAAGAGATGGATGAAGTTAAAGAAGAGAGGTGGTTATTTTACCTAGATTTATTTCAAGTGTGGACGTCTCAATTTCTTCTGTTACTATTGTGCTCATGCGTAGGTCTCTTTGTCAACAAATATAAAGACCTCATTGCTTCCATAGGTCATGCCGCTATTAGACACATTAGATGATCAGCGAACCATATAACCCATGCTCTAGCTAAAGCTTTTGACTTTCAGTTTAGTTCAGATGAATGAGATACTTTTCCCTGTGCAGTGCTTGTATTGCAAACTTCCTTATTAATAATAATTCGTTGTTTTGCTTTCAAAAAATTAAAAATCTCTCCCTCTTATAAGAATACTAGTTTTTCTTATGCGCGATGCGCAAAAAAATAGGTGCCAAATATTAATATTTTATATTAAAATTTTAAATTTATTTAGATTTTAGATATTTAAATTATTGGAAATAATAATAATAATAATAATAATAATGTAAAATATTTTATAAATTTTATATTTATATTTTAGGAAATAACTAACGTATAACTACAATATATAATGTATGTGTATATATTATTATTATTATTGAAGAAAATAAGAAAATATATAGTGGATGCATGTGCATGATAACAATAGTGGAAAAGATAACGGAAGTTATAACGGTAGGGGTATGTTTGTCTAATATATTGTAAAGTAAAACTTTTATAGCATAATGTAAAAAAAAAAAATTAACGGAAAAAACGGACATAAATAAAGAGTATAACTTTCATTCACACTTATTATGTTTTTAGATATAATAACTACCTAGCTAGAGCCTCCACTTCATTCCCTTTTCTTTGTCTCCATCACAATTAATGAAAATTCCATTAATAACTTACAAAGAAACTTAATTGTGTAGATGTGTTATTACATTTAATATAGTAGTTGGAACCCTTTGACATGGCATAACCAAAACGACTCACAAATTTTTCTTTTTAATATTTTTAAACATTTGCATGTGCAAGTAAGTGGAACATGATTCTCGTACTAAAATGCTATAAGTTCGATTCTTACAAATATTTTCTTAGTCGAATATGCTGTACAAAATATTTTTAGTGCGATTATGTTAGTTATAATTTTGAGATGGTAGCAAATGAAAGGGCAATGCCATTGAATTGAAAATTAGAACAAAAACAAAAGAAAAAATTATAATGAAAAAAAAAAAGATGTGAAGTATGATAGTGTGAATTAAATGCATGCATTACAGAAATTTCGTGGTGTGAGACCGAAAACAGTTAAACAGAAGCACAAAAATAGGGGTAAAAGTTCTTTCAAAAAAAAAAAAAAATAGGGGTAAAAGTGGAACACAGCTAGAGAATAGGTAAGGAAGGGAAGTTGATAGGTGTAGAGTTTGGGGTTTGGCCCGTCATTGGTGGCACGACATATCAGTGCCGCCTTGTCTTTACTCCCGCGTTTGGCGCTGATATGTAAAATTCCTCTTCACTAATACGGCCAAAATAGGTACTGGTTTCGGTGCTTTGTCGTCAAGTCTCCTCAAACATCTATCTATCTATCTTAGTACACGATACATTTGGGGACTTATATTAGCTTAGCTTCACCATATGACATATCATCCATCCACCACAGCCAAATTCGTGTCACAACTGCATTATGTATCTTTATTCTTTTTAAGGATACTATGCTGTATTTCAGCATTATTAGTATGACATGGGTTGAGGAGAGAGACAACTTAGTATTTTTATTATTATTTTTTCTTTTGGGAAAGTATTTTTAATTTTAAACACCCATGATTATTTACATGTCGTACATTCATCGAATTTTAATTCTGTGACTACTCACTTGAAATAGTAACAGATGTGTCATCGCACTACGTAATAGTTGGCAGCTTAGTATTTGTTTATTAGAACACATTAACTTAATTTCTAAGACAATTTAGTATTTTACAATTGTTAAAAAATGCTCATTAACGATATAATAAACAATAGTTTGATAGACTTTTTTAATGAAAAATAATTTTTTTTCCTATAGTATCTTTATTATGTCATTTATGAGTATTTGTTTAGGTAGGAATAAAATATAAAAATTGTGAAATTATCAAATTGTTCTAAAAATTAATTTAAGTCAATTTGATTTTAAAAAATTGTACTCCGTAATAAAGAACCAAAATGTGGCAATATTAGTAAAATATAGGGCGTGGTCAAATTAAAAATCGTGGACTAAATGTGGCAATGTTATAATAGTCGCGCACTAAAAGTGAAATTCTCTCTAAATAAAATACGGAGTAATAATTTTACTTTCAATTTATAAAAATGTTAATTTCTTTTAACATTGACAAAATTGTATATTTGGCCCTGAGTTATATCACATTTATAGACTCAACTCCTCAGTTATTGTCATTTTTAATTTTGATTTCTCAATTACTCTTAAAGTGGCGATTTTGATTATTTTTGTTAACAATTTGTTACATTTGTAAGAAAAATCGAGGGAGAAGCTTAACGGTGTATAAACATAAAAACGTTCACAGTGTTCCAATAAATTTATTTGACAAGTTTTGAGCAGTAACATTATGATAATTGATAAATAAAGGTAGAATTTTTATAAAAATTTAACAAATAAAATTTCTGAAACACAAGAAATATCAATCTATATAATGAGAAAAGAAAGAAAAAAAATCAAATTTTCATATTTATCACTATCATAATATATTAATGAAATAGACAAATTAACATTTCAAGAATAAGATACGAAAAAGTAAACATAATAATAAATGAGGAATTGAGTCTATCAATATTTAATTTAAAGACCAAATATTTGTTTTTTTTTTTTTTGAACCTTTTTTTTTTTTTAAAAAATTATAATACCAGGTCAAGACATGTCTTTTCAATAAAAAAAAAAATTACATGGACAACTCAGTTGGTCATATCAGAGATCAAGTCTCACTAGCTCTGACTCTGTATTCAGCTGAGTTGTCATGATTTATGCTAAAGTGTAAGAGTTATTGGGGTTGGGGATTCAACCTGATTGGAAGAAATAAAATAGATTTTTTTTTTAATAAAAAAAATGTGGTGATTAAGTTATAAAATTGTGATGTATACTTATTCACTGTGAAAAAAAAAATGGCTCCAAGAAAAGACAAAAAAAGGGGGAGACTACTCCGCCTTCAGAAGTAGAAAATGAAGCAACATGACAAATAGTAGCAGAAATGCATTCCATATAAGGGACTGAGAATCACCCCTTTTCTCATACTACCTCTCTTCTTCATCTTCTTCTTCCTTGCTAACACCTAAACCCCAAACACAGTAAGCCACAACACAATTTCACAACTGAAAATGGATGTTCAACCCACTGCTCTTCTCAATTGGGCACTTCTCTGCCAAGGAAAGGTTAGCACCTCTTCTTCTTCTTCAATTCCACTGCCTGGAGTCTTGTTTTTTTTTTTTTTTAGCCATTATTCAACTTAAAACTGAACTACCCTTTGTAATTTGAGCTAGGCTGTTTAATGGGCACACATTTTCTTGGAATGTTTTGAAGAAAAGTTTCTAACTTTGTTGTTGAAACAGAGCATGGATGAGCTGCGGCAGTGGCTGTTAGTAACAACTATGGAGCTGGAGAAAACAAGAATGAAAGCTCAAGAGGAGCTGGAAATGAGAGAGAATCAGATTTTTCAGCTCAAAGATATGCTGAGCAGAGCGATGAAGGAAAAAATTGATGCAGAGGAGAAGTGTAAAAGGTTGCAGCTTGAGAGGTTTCTTTTGCAGCAGCCGCCGGCGCCGGCGCCGGCGGCTCCAATGTCTGGGGTTTCGAGTATTGAGGATGAGCCGAGAATTAGGGGAGTGGATTACTCCAATAATAATGGGTTCTCCTCCTCCGATTCCGACGAGAGCATTGTTTCGTCGCCGGCTCCGGCGCCGGCGATTCAAGATTTGCCGATTGTGATAGATAAGCCCTTGCCGGAAAAGGGGAAGTTTTTACAGGCGGTGATGAAAGCAGGGCCGCTTCTTCAGACCCTTTTGTTGGCTGGCCCTCTCCCCCAGTGGCGCCACCCTCCTCCGCCCATGGACTCTTACCAGATTCCGCCGCCGCCCGTCGCCATTCCATCTCCGGCGCCGGCGCCGGCGACTAACTGTCTCCCTCCTCAAGATTCCCTTCTGAGCATCACTGCTTACAACAGCATCTCCAACTGCGGAAGGATAAACAGGAAAAGGGGTTTCTTTGATGATTCTGATTCTTCCATGGAAGCCAAGTACCAAAGGGTTGTCCTTTGACTCTCACTTTTTCCAATCTCATCTTGTCAGAGTAGTAGTCCTATCCTATCCTATCCTTTTCCCCAGATTGCATTTTACAAGAAAACTGATCTCATCTGATCTAGAAGCATTTTTGTACAGAATCTTGAGAGCTTGATTTTAGGCCCCCAAAAAAAACCCTAATTTGACTAAGTGAAAAAACAAGAAACATGAGAAAGAGAGAGAACTGTGCTCTGATCTGGGCATTTTCTTTTGGTTTTTGCCAATATTGCTAGTGGTATTATTGATTGTGGGCTTGTTTGCCTCTTTTCTTCTTGTTTACTAAAACCTTAATTTAGTGTTTGATTTCTCTCCAATATTAATTCTGATTGTAATTTCGCTGTCTTTCATGATATGTCGGCAAATGAAGTGTTCTAACATTTCTACTGTGTTCAGTCTTTTGTAGTACTCAACCAAACATCATTTATAAAAAAGAAACAAACAGGAAATGAAGTATATTTGGAGGTTTGGGAGTGTTGTTAAAATGTAAGAATATGAAAAAAGAGACAAAAGGGTTAGAGAGGTTTCCTTTTCTGGATGGGTTCCACAAATCAAAATGAGGATCTACACTAACGTGATCATGTGAGGATTAATGGTTGTGTTTTAATTTAGGTGGATTTGATGTTTACTGCTTTTTCTTACACTTAATTTAAACACAAACGTCTTGTCTTGTATAACGGAAAAATTCATTTTAATTTCTTAAATATAAAAGAAAACTTTTGGCTCCAAAACCTCACATCGATCTCGATCATACAGGAATTGAGAAAGAATTAAATATGAGTCATTTATTTTAATTTCTTGTTGATTTAGTATTTCTATAGTTGCTGAAATGCACTGTTTGCAACTTTCTTGTAGCTTGTCAAATCGTTGTTACCCTCTCTCTTTTCTTGTTTTCTTTTTTCTCTTTTCTTTTGTTTATTATTACGGAGTATTATTATTATTTTGAAAGCTTATTATTATTTATTTNCGATTCAGTGAACGGAAGAGCAAGCATAGTCCACAATTTATTTTTTAAATTATGATAAAGGCAAATGAATTGATATTTAAGAAGATACAAATTATGAAAAATTGAAAACAGTCATTTCCTAGTCAGTCACCAAGGGAACCTTTTAGAGACTAGTTTCAGTTGTCCAGAAATTCATATGAAAAGTTGCTCCACAATGAAATGCATATCTGAATGATGTTTATTATTATGGTGCACTTTTAATTGGCAATCTTTGCTGGTCACCTCAGTATTGCCAAGACACACAAGTACATACCAAAAGCTTAAGGCTTCAAATTTGAATGCGAGTAAAATTGAATACAAGCATACCTAGAAATAGCAGCAACAACATCAGGAAACTTTCCAGTATTACGTTCTGCATTTCTGCTGTATATCTCCACTGACCCATTTTCCATGTAATGAATCTGCAGTTTTTTGGAATAACCTTTTTCAGACATAGCACTATGTAAGGAAATTCCAAAGAAACTCTGCATAAAACATTGAGCTGACATAATATAACTCTTTTAACACAAAGGATCTGCAGCTAAATTTACTTACTATTTGTTTGTTAAGTGGATTTGCAGCCATATATCAGAAAAAATCTGAACTCAGTTATGAAATCATGGGGCACAACACAAACTTAGAGAGAGATGTACATTGTATATAATGTACCAATGAGTGGAAAATCATCATGGTCTATCAATTCTAATGAGATTTGGGAGGGGATTCATGTGACACACTAAAGGGAATAGAGCATGTGCCCATGCTTTATATCAAAATAAGGCAGTAGATTTGGTCAGGGTGGGACCATGAAAATAAATTTTAATCAGAAATAATCCCACCCCACCAATCATCCTCGGAGCATATGTTAGAATTCACTGGCTTGAGAGTCCTGATTTGGTTTAAAGGGGACAGTGGTAGTGGTACAACAGAGGAACTAACAGATTTCCCAAGTACAAGACAGTTGATCTTCTGTAAAGCCCTTTGTATTCACCTTCTTGGCGCATCTTTTGTGAATAAATTTATTTTACTTGTATTTATAATAATAATAATAAAAGGTCAATTACCCACAATAAATGAGAAGCATGAAATCATGAACTTTTGAGGTTGCAGAGTTAAGCAATTGTGGGAGAGCGGAGAGAAGCATAAAAGCAGCAGGAACAGCAAATTCATTCTGGGTTTCTGGCATGTCATTGGACTAACTTTTATTTCTTTTTAATTTGCTTTCTTCACCGAGAAAAACCAATGTAGCTTTCCAGCAGGGCAATTTTGTAAAGCAAAGCAATCCAATATTTTTTCCTTGATCCTTTATATACACACCTTTTAAATGGTGAAATGAATTGGCAATTGGCACAATAGTGACTAAAAATAAAAGGTACTATTAATACCTGAGCGCGCTCACCATCATACTTGTATTCACAAGTGAACTCCTTATCTTGAAACTTGTCAACAATTTCAGATACTCCTTTAGTTGCCTTAGCTAGCATAGGTCCAACTGGAACACCAGGCGAGAAAGAGCATGTCTTTTGAAGGTTACAGACACCACCAGAAAGAAGAGCAGGAACAATTTTATCATATACAGGAATCACAGAGTAAACTTGTTTTACAATCTTCTCAGCCTGGAAACAGATAAGTAAATCAAATTAGTAATAGATGAGACATAGAATTGAAAAATGAAACAAGCTCAACTAAGCCTCAAGACACTTTCTAGGTCGCATACATCAATCTATGTTGCATCGTCACTATATAGGGTCCATATAGTGTTGAAAACACAACCAACCTAACCTTAGAAAATCATTGTCACGATATGATTTTCTGGTGGTATCCATCATTATGTGTCTGCGTTGCTTCTATAGGGTGTTGTTCAAGTGTTCACTATT
>CM008342.1:40236302-40247771 GCA_002525835.2 Ipomoea batatas | reverse complement strand
TAATGAGGACATTATTAGGTAGGTGAGCGAAAATGGATTTTGTAGCATTATTATCGGCGCAGCTCAAGTGCTCACTCAATCAATTTTAGTCTTATTTTTAAAGGTGGGGTTCAAACCCTAGCCCATTGAAAATATGAGGACTGAAGTCATTTAGGAATTTTGACCAACTGATGATGGTGAAGACATCTTGTGCGCAGAAGTGTACACATGATGGCAAATTATACAATATAATGGACCAAAGTCTACTATACCTTGCATTATGGTCCAAAATAATCTTTAGATTTTGTGTCTGCAGTCTGTACTTTCAATTAACAATTTATGTGCGTGTAAATAAATTGAAGACACATATATAACATGCCAACTACAGACTCATAAAATAGTAACTACAGACACATAAATTGTTGACTAAAAGTACAAAATATGTTACCTGCAGACACATATCTAATATGCTAACAATATATTATATATCTGCTGTTAACATATTTTATACCTACCGTTAACAGTTTATGTGTCTTTAATTAACATGTTATGTGTCTTCAATTTATTTACAAGCACATAAATAATTAACTGTAAGTACAAAATATATCAACTACATATACATGATTTTTTGATCAGAGTCCACAATAATGTAAGTTTGACCCTAGTCCATAGTATAACAATTGACACATAACAAGGGAACCTTCATAGGCGACCTTAAAGCAAGATACATGAGATAAATTGCACTCATGTGTAATACTAGCTTACAAGCCGTACTTGAAAGACTCTATGAATTCTTATATCGGGGTATTTTCAATAATGCTAATATTTGGTGTGCCATTTCGATCAAACCAGCCAAAATCTATAAATGTGCAAATACACTGCATTATCCACACATTCACAAGAAGGAGAAACAAAATAGAGAGAGTGACCATCAGATTTTCTGGGTTTTTTTAAAAAAAAAAAAAAAATTATTCTCATCACCTAAACAGGTCCCGACTGTTCCTTAAAGACAATATTCATTTAATATATCACATGAATATAAAAACGTAAGTTAAACATTGTTGGCGTGATATATTTCCCAGGGAATCTTTTGACTATTCAAAATGAACCTAAACTAGTAGAAGAAAATCAAGCAGGGCCGACCCTGGGCAAGTCTGCCCAGGGCTGCCGCACAGGGCCCCCAATTTTTTGGGGGCCCCTATTTAAAAAAAAAAATTCTATATATATATAGTAGAGTTATTTCCACTTTTGGTCCCACGACTATTGGACCATTTCCACTTTTGGTCCTCGACTATTAAAATTTCCAGATTTGGTCTCACGACTTTCAAATCCCTACCACATTTGGTCCTTCCGATCAATTTTCGGTCACATTCCGGTGACCGACAACTATTTTCCGATGAATAAATTCAGTTAAGGTCAATTTTGTCATTTCATTTTTAAATTTAAAAAAAAAAAGGAGGGCGAGCAGGGCGCCGGCGAGGAGCGAAGTCGCCACCGTCGCCGCCGCTCATCCAACCACCCCCTCCCCTGCACATTCTTCTTAACCCACCGCCATCTCCCTCATAGCCGGCAAATCTCCATTGATGTAACGGTTTTCGAACGCCTCACTCTGGAGGANGTGACCATTCTAACTATAACCAGAATGGTAATGATAAAATAGGCAATCCTACATGGTTTACAAGTGTACTTCTGAGCCTCTAGAAGGCTTATATATAAGTGCACTTCCATACCTCTAATAAAAAACTTATAAGTATACTTTTCTATCTCAAAAAGCTTATTAGTGCACTTCTAGATCTCAGGAGCGCTTACAAGTGCACTTCCTGATCTCCCTATCAGAAGACTTTCCAACCTCCGTGTGTAGACTTTCCGACTTCTATGTCAGAAGACTTCCCGACCTCTGTGTCAAAAGACTTCCAGACCTTCGTGTCAGAAGACTTTCGGACCATCATTGATAGATACATCAACTCCGCCATCCCCTCAACAACTTACATGTGAGTCAATTTACACTATATATCAGGCAAGACGCTAGAACTCAACTAAGTACATAACATTTTTTGCATATCAGTATTTTCACTGAAATTAATCTGAACTCTACTCAAACCGTGCGTCCACATAGTTTGAACTTTTAACTAGAATGGCAGGACGGCAAAACTCAACTCTATAGCTAGTAATAAAAGTGTAACTTTATTCCATTATATTCAATAATCAACATCATATTTCAATGATAAGATCTCTAAATTGTGGCCCAACTAACACATTAAACACCAAGCCGGTCATGTGGTATATATATTCGATAGTTCCCCAGATAGAGGAAGTGCATATCCCCATGCAACCGTACGTAGTACGTGCCGTGAACCTACGAACATCGTGAACTGATGTGATGGTGTTGAGTAATAAGAGTGATGACTAAGCTAACGTTGTTTGACAATATAGTATACGAGTGTGCAAAGGCGGTCATTATTGTTATATATATGGTGCATGTGAGCATGCAGAAATCAATATGCCTAAATGCAGCTGTTATGCATGGCCTATGGGGAAGAAGGGGCAGCAGAGCTACTGCAGATCGAGTTTATCCAGTTCATCCATATATCAATCCAGACACTATTGTCGTCTAACGTTAACGTAGAATGAAATTAAGATTTGAAAAGCCGGCCAGTGCGTTTTGGCCACCTAGCTAGCTTGTCGTGCAAACCATGACTCAGAACTATACACGTTGCGATACACCTATCTGCACAGCGAGATAGAAGTCAGGCACAAACTAATAAGCCGATAGGGATGCTTGGCAAGTGTGTAGAATTGCAGATGCAACTTAATTAGGATCGATCCAAACATTTTATAAGTCTCACCCTACTATATATTCTTACAACATATCTCTAAACCTTTAGTTGGCCCCATTCTAATTTACATTATTATATATAAAAATCCAATATCAAAATCTTCCATCTACTTCCATTAAAACCAATTACTCTTTAGCATATCTGAACATAACTCATAATTAGTCTTAGTGTAAGCCTCACATCCCTAAATCCTCATAAAAGACACATTAAGACATTTCCTAGTCCTTATTTCACATACTGTCCCTTGAACTGTTTTAAAAGGTGCACAATTGAAAACATTTGTTTTTAAAACATGTCCTCAGAATTGCATGACAATCATTCATTTCATCATCAACTAGATGGCACTGTTTGGTAACATCGTTAGATTATCAGTCAATTTTAACTTATTTGATCACTATTAATTACGGAGTATTTAGTTTGGTTAAACATTCAATATAAGTATTTGATTAATTAGTTTTTTGTAATAGCTTATTGCTCCAAAATGCTAAAATTCAAAAGGTTGCTCAAAATAACTTTTTAATAAAGTCATTTTTCATATAATCAACTATTAGCTAACAGCTCATCATTTACCAAACATCTTTCTAGAATCAGCTGATTCTATCAACTAACTAGTCAAACCCACTAATCCATCAGCTAACAGCTATTTATCAAGCACCTCCTATAATTTTTTTTTTTTTTTTGCTACATCAAACCGATGAAAATATATAATTTAAGAACACAAAGAATTTATAGCTTCAGGTGGGTGAATGAAGCTCATTGGCCATGGCTGCAGCCTGCAGGTGGAGGTGTTGGCCTTTGGGAGACTGTTCGGGTCGGGTATATGATGTGGATCCAATTGTCAACACTTCACTATTACATAAATTCTTTGGAAATTGGGAGAGTAAAGATTTAGTAGCTTAAGGGCAGGGGTGGCTAGCTAGGTGTCAGGCACTGCACACACATATGGGGAAGTAATCATGCATGAATATTAATAGATTCATATGCTCACTTCATAAAGATAAATTTTGTTATCATTCACATGTTATGGCACATATACTAAGCTGCCGCCTAAGCACTACATATGTCATGTCACAAACTCGACCGCATAAATTTTATTTTTTAAAATAAGGTTACGTTGCATGACACTATAGTGGGGTGTGGGGGGGGTGTTAAATTGCAACTACATTCCCTCTCCCAACCCCCATTTTAATGGAAGGATAAGGTGGAGATTCTAAAATAGGAGGATTCCTATTTCTTATATAAAGCTGATTCCTTTTTTTAAAATTGTCATTTTGACCCACTGACTATAGGGATTAGGTTAATTGCAATTCACGACTTTCAAAACTGTTAATTTTATACCTTGACTATTCAATTTTTATTAATTTTGATCACTCTGATCAAATTGGCGGTCAAATTTCGCCACAAAAAAAACTTAATGTTTAAATAAATACTCTTAAAAACACGATGGTATAGTTTTGTTGTTAAGAGTATTTATTGGAGCATTAAGTTGGTTAAGTCTCTAAGCTCATATAAGATGACAGTAGATCAGAGAGTCCCGAGCATAAAGTAATAGCTTACGAAATGCCAAAAGTCCTTCTACCAAGCATTTAATGCGATTTATAGGAGGTAAATGGAGACACATGTCGACCCTTCATCATGCATGGCACGTGGAGCTCATGCACATGGGAAGACCGGAAGCTTCACCAATTCCTCCGTGTGTGCAGAGATTTCTGACGGCCTTGTTCCTAATGCAGTCAATTTTGATTAAAGGAATGAGGCTCAAAACTCCAAGTAGAGAAGATCGGGTGGTTAGTCCCAATCTAATAAGGTTGAGACGAACCGACTAATGCCCAAAATAACCTCTAGTTAAGCTTCTACTTAGGACAACGCACTTGGTCGGGTCAATAAGGAACGAGGTTTGGGAAAGATCAGGAAGATCTTCTTTCGGCAACCCACTCGGACCCCAAGCTCAGGTATATAATACGTACATTTGGTGTTTTCGGGTGTATTCCCTATCATTGGTGATTAAAAAGTTATATATGGCAACTCTTTGAATAATAATATTTATAAAAATAAATAAATAAATAAAAACGACGACTGTGATAGGTTGTCGTCTTCATTGGAGAAGGCAACAAGATGACCAGACCGGTCATCTTCTCCATTGGAGAAGACAACTAGATATGGTTGTCTTTCTCCACTGGAAAAGACAACCAGACTGCTGGTTGCCTTTTCCACTAGAGAATATGAACNGTTAGGTTAATTGCAATTCACGACTTTCAAAACTGTTAATTTTATACCTTGACTATTCAATTTTTATCAATTTTGATCACTCTGATCAAATTGGCGGTCAAATTTCGCCGCAAAAAAACTTAATGAGATTTATAGGAGGTAAATGGAGACACATGTCGACCCTTCAGCATGCATGGCACGTGGAGCTCATGCACATGGGAAGACCGGAAGCTTCACCAATTCCTCCGTGTGTGCTGAGATTTTTGACGGCCTTGTTCCTAATGCAGTCAGATTTGATTAAAGGAATGAGGCTCAAAACTCCAAGTAGAGAAGATCGGGTGGTTAGTCCCAATCTAATAAGGTTGAGACGAACCGACTAATGCCCAAAATAACCTCTAGTTAAGCTTCTACTCAGGACAACGCACTTGTTCGGGTCAATAAGGAACGAGGTTTGGGAAAGATCAGGAAGATCTTCTTTCGGCAACCCACTCGGACCCCAAGCTCAGGTATATAATACGTACATTTGGTGTTTTCGGGTATATTCCCTATCATTGGCGATTAAAAAGTTATATATGGCAACTCTTTGAATAATAATATTTATTAAAAAAAAAAAAAAAAACGACGACTGTGATAGGTTGTCGTCTTCATTGGAGAAGGCAACAAGATGACCAGACCGGTCATCTTCTCCATTGGAGAAGACAACTAGATATGGTTGTCTTTCTCCACTGGAAAAGACAACCAGACTGCTGGTTGCCTTTTCCACTAGAGAATATGAACGGTCGATCGTCACCGGTCGAGAAGACCGGAGATAAGGAGAAGGCTATTGACAATTTAGATTTTTTTTAACAGCCCTAAACCGTGGTTACCGATAAATTAGGCTTAATTCACTTATTTTGACAAGTTTAAATGTTTAATTACACTTTTTGAAGTTCAGAAAACTAATTGTACTTTTAAGTTTCGAGTAAAGTTTAAGGGTCCCATTTTCCATAATAATAAATTAATAATATGGAAGAGAATTGACGGGTCGGGTTATCCAAAGTACATATGGGTGGGGCAAGGTGTGACCACGTAGGATTGCGACATTGCCCCGGCTAAACACCTCAATTCACCTCTATATATATCACAAACCTCCCTCCCATATCATTCCCCATCAACGTTTACGTGTTCATTACTATTCACACCTCCCAAACTATGTCACTTTCTTCTACATGTCCTCCTCACCTTGCGCCACCTCCAGCAACCATGCAACACCACCACCCCTTCCCACCGACATCTCCCCTACCTCTCCTCCTCCTCAGCCTCCTCCTCCTCCTCCTCCTCCTCTCCGCCCTGCTCCTCCTCCAATGCCGCGGCGGCGATAAATCCAAACACAGACGCCGCCTCCGCCTCCCTCCTGGCTCAATGGGCTGGCCTTACCTCGGGGAAACTCTCAAGTTCTACACCGAAAATCCCAACACCTTCTTCTCCAACCGTCTCCAACGGTAATAAACAAACATAATCATTATTAGAAAAAAAAAAAAAAAAAACATTTGCGTATACGTATTCTTGAGTTTTGGGTGTTGTAGATATGGAGAGATATTCAAGACCCACATATTGGGGTGTCCTTGCGTGATGATTTCCAGTCCCAAAGCAGCTAGGGTCATCTTGGTCAGCCAAGCGCATCTCTTTAAGCCCACATATCCGCCCAGCAAAGAGAAGATCATTGGACCAGAAGCGCTCTTCTTTCATCAGGGACCTTATCATTCCAAGCTCAAGAAGTTGGTCCTCGCCTCTTTCTTGCCCGCCACTCTCCGCGCCGCCGTCCCGGAGATCGAGAAAATCGTCCTTAAACTTCTCCAGTCTTGGGATGAGAAATCATCCATCAACACCCTGCAAGAAATGAAAAAGGTACGTGTCTCTGCTGCCTTTACACAAAATATTTGCAGATTTTTTTTTAATAATAAATAAAATTATGTCCAACATCCTGCTTCTCGAAAATGTGGTGATAAAATAAAATAATAAAATTACGTCTTCCAGTTATAATTTTTGGCATACTGATAAACTGCTCGATCTTAACATTGAAATGTTGGTTTGTTGCTTGAATTCGTGGCTTTAGTACGCTTTCGACGTGGCGATGATTTCGGCTTTGGGGAGTCAGGCTGAGGTGGAGGTGGAGAGCATCAAACACCTGTATCAAACATTGGAGAAAGGCTACAATTCAATGCCTATAGATTTTCCCGGAACGCCCTTTCACAAAGCAATGAAGGTACTGAATACTCATACATACTACCTCAGGGAAAACAAACGAACTGTTTTTGTCTCCGCAATAAATTCGCAATTTTGGAACTTTATTCCAGCTTGAAGACAACAAGTTCTTTTGTTTTCTATCATATCCTTTGCAATACGCTTAATGATAATTTATCTCATGAAATAATGAGGTTAACAGGCCAGACAATCATCAAATAAGTCAAAATTAGCTGACTACTTTACTAAATAGGGTCATAATTTAATGTGGATATATATATAATCGGAATTGAAACGACATATATACAGGCAAGGAAGCAGCTGAAGGAGAAGTTAAGGAGACTAATTGAGAAGAGAAAAGACAGGGAAGAGCATGGCGGAGGATTGTTGGGAGTGTTGCTGAGAGAAAACCATCAAAATCAACTTACTGATTCCCAGATAGCAGATAACATTATCGGAGTCATCTTCGCGGCGCACGACACCACAGCTAGCGTCCTCACTTGGCTGCTCAAGTACTTGCATGATAATCTTCACGTCTTGCAATCTGTCACGGTAATAATTATTTAAACCACTACCATTTTTAGTATATTTGATGCCCATGGGAATAATAAATAATGACTTAATTAGTACAACCGGGTATGCATGATTAAACAATATTTAAATTTCCTAAAGTGTTGCCCTTAATTTCTTTATTGAGATAGTTATGTTTTAGGATAAACTACAATATCCAGGCCTGAATATGATTTCGTATCTAAAAATTATAAATTCGATTATTGTCATCACTCTTTCGATCAAACATATCACATATTAAGATCCCACACTCCTGATTTCTGAACAGTAGAAGTGAATTTCCCTTGTCATTTTAAAAAATATTTAATTATCTCGTGCATGGGTTACTATTGCAGAGAGAACAAGAAGAAATAGGATGCAAAATTGCGGAAGGAACCGAGGGACTTACGTGGGATGATACACGACGCATGCCGCTGACTATGAGGGTATATATTTATTATTATTATTTATATCGGGTACTATCAACATCATAATATTTGATATAATTAAGTATATTATACATCATTATACTCGATATTGATAATACTGAAATTAAGATTAATGTAAATCTTCAGGTTATTCAAGAGACGTTAAGGAGAGCTAGCATCCTGTCATTCACATTCAGGGAAGCAGTGGAAGACGTGGAGTTTGAAGGGTACTTCATCCCCAAAGGTTGGAAGGTTCTTCCTCTCTTCAGAACCATTCATCACTCTGCAGATTTCTTCCCTCAACCCGAGAAGTTTGATCCTTCCAGATTTGAGGTACAAGATTGATTGACTGATTAANTTGGGAAAAATTTCAACTGGAGCGCAAAATGACTTGGAGAAAGTAACAAAAATGACATATGCCCAAGTTGCTGTATACGGTTTCAGTGAGAAAGTTGGCCTGCTCTCTTTTCCTCAGAGGGAGGACGGATTTGAAACGAGCAGGCCTTACAGTAACAAAACAGCTGCAATTATTGATAGTGAAGTTCGAGAATGGGTTGGCAAAGCATACGAAAAGACTGTCCAATTGATAGAGGAGCACAAAGAACAGGTAGCTCAAATTGCCGAGCTCTTGTTAGAAAAGGAGGTTCTTCACCCAGATGACTTAGTCCAGGTACTTGGGGAGCGCCCTTTTAAGTCAAGCGAGGCAACCAATTATGACAGATTTAAGCAGGGATTTCAGCAGGAAGACGAGAAAGCCGAGCAAATCAGTGAGAATAAAACTGCTGACGAGGAGGACGGGTCCTCTCCTATTGAACCAGACATTGTTCCTGCTTGATAGGGATTGCATTTTTACATATTTATGCACTCTGATTGGATCTCTGGTCTCTCATTGAGCAAGCTGTACACTGGGCATATCTTTCTTAAGGCGACATCCTTGGGGGGAAAAAACAGAAACATTCGTAACAGCTAAATCATTCGTTGTCTGCTGATTGCTGCCACTTAATCTCCACCCTTGCTCAAATAATTGTGATAAGGTGCTGCTGCTAGCAGCTAAGGGATTTTTAACTTATGACCCTTTCTCCCTCAATAAATTTGTTATTGGGAAATTTTTAGTCAGATGTTTGTGGATATTACAATGACAGAAAAAAGGTGGAGACCCATGATTTGGTGTGGTGTATACTAACTATGGCCTGTGTACATTTGTTGAATACTGGCTTCATATTTTCAGATTCCTTTTACCATTTTCAATTGCCCTGTATTTCTAGCATTGTATATTTGTATCTTTGCCAGGGATGCATCACAATTGCCATTAGTTCAAATGACAAAATATCTTTTTAATCATTAAAGAATCACTTTTAGGGTGCGTTTGGAAAGCAGGAAAATGACTTCTGGAAAATGAGTTATTTTCCAGAAAATGACTTCATTTTCTGTGTTTGGATGTACTCTGGAAAACTGTCTTTGGGTGTTTGGTTTATTTTCCGGAAAATGAGTGGAAAATTGGTAGAAATGTATAATTATATAATTTTATTATTTTCTTTAAAATATAAAATATATAAACTAATACGGAGTAATATTTATTATAAATAAATATATAAAAATTTAAATAAAAAAAAAAAACAGCAGGCCGCCGCTCTGAGAGCCGGCGGATTGGTTTCTGCCGGACTGAGGGAGGGACGGCTTCCCTCCATGTTGCACGCTGCATTTTCCATTCCGGAAAATGACTTCCGGACAGAAAAAACCCTTCATTTTTCGTGGTCAACGGAAAATGATTTCCGTTGACCACATTTTCTGGGTGTTGCCAAACACCAAAATACCGGAAAATGACTTCCGGACAAAAAAAACCCTTCATTTTCCGTGGTCAACGGAAGTTGACCACATTTTCTGGGTGTTGCCAAACACCAAAATCTCTTTCCGGGTAACCAAAAACACCCTTAATAAAATTAAAATAAACGGTAAAATTCCTTAGTTATTCTCCAAAGTCTCTATTTTTACCATTTACAAATAGCTATTCCTTACATCATGGAACATTTATTTTGTAAGTGATAATCGTAGTGGTGTTTAACATTTTTTTCTCGAAATTTATTATTGAAAACATCTCTAGCTGTTGTAATTAAATTCAATGGCCATCGACACTTTAATTTGTAAAAATTCATATTTTCTGAACATTAATACGGAGTACATAATACATGAAAAAGGATAGATTAAATGGAAGTTTTTTTTAGGAGAGGTGGGAGGGGACCCTGAATAAAACTAGTCGCCACTCTTTTAGAAACGAGGTGACGTTGTCCGGGGTTATTATACTCAATTCAATCGCAATGTTTTCGGGAAGCATCCTTAGCCAACTAGTCAGCTACTCGATTAAATTCACGGGGTATACTCAATCTTAATCAGATTAAATGGAAGTTGACAAGAAAAAAAATGTTCATTTTGGTGTTGTTGGGCTCGATTCTATCATTTCTATGAGAATAAACTCATAAGAATTGTCAATTGACTTCCTAATTTGAATCAGTCAAATATAGACAATCAATTAACTTTCTTAATTTGAATCAGTCAAATATAGACAATCTAGATTCTATACTAGTTTACTCCTTGTAGTCATTGTGAGTTGTTATACCATGAACCATGGTTCACCTTGTAAGATGGACTCTTGTCCTAAACCGTATATTTTTAGTATTGCAATTGTGAATTTCTAGAATATAAATTGTGTTTTTAAGTTAACACACATAAATTATGTATGTTAATATTGTGTATGCGTAATATACAAATTGTAAAATTTTAAAAGGTAAAATTGTGAACGTTCACATTGTATGTTCGTAGTATACAAATTATGAATTTTTAAAAAGTAAATTGTAAACATTGAAAACCTGGGATCCCACATAATAATTTTGCGGTCATTGTCTGCTAAAATTACAAGCTTGCCCTTACCCAGAGCTCATCTTTATGTAAGCAATGGGTTTCCCCTTAGACCCATCTTTAAATAGTTCCATAAATCAATTATGAGATAAATGAGCTACATGCATTTTTTAGTTTAGACTAGAGTCTAATTTGACCCTTATTCCCGAATCCCGATTGGCACGCGCGCGTGACGGAAGTTTACTTTAATAAGTTCTCTATAAAATGGCTGCCACCTTCACTCACACTCTTCAATAGCTGCCATTCGTTTCAACCTCTCTTCTTTACGTCTTCTCCTCTTCTCCGTCTGGTATGTTTTCTCTACCCTCTATGCTTCAATACGATTTGGGGGG